>CM075014.1:303027-314508 GCA_037576675.1 Pangasius sanitwongsei | reverse complement strand
GTGAGAGAGAGAGAGAGAGACAGTGTGTGTGTGTGTGTGAGAGAGAGAGAGAGAGAGAGACAGTGTGTGTGTGTGTGTGTGTGAGAGAGAGAGAGAGAGAGAGAGAGAGACAGTGTGTGTGTGTGTGTGTGAGAGAGAGAGAGAGAGAGAGACAGTGTGTGTGTGTGTGTGAGAGAGAGAGAGAGAGAGAGACAATGTGTGTGTGTGTGTGAGAGAGAGAGAGAGAGACAGTGTGTGTGTGTGTGCGAGAGAGAGAGAGAGAGAGAGACAGTGTGTGTGTGTGAGAGTGAGAGAGAGAGAGAGAGACAGTGTGTGTGTGTGTGTGAGAGAGAGAGAGAGAGAGAGACAGTGTGTGTGTGTGTGCGAGAGAGAGAGAGAGAGAGACAGTGTATGACTTATTTTCGATGCGCCGTCTTCTGTGTGTGTGTTTCGGAGGCTGAGTGCGTCGGGGTGTTTGTTCACTCGGTTGGTGTCAGCAGTCGTTAATAAGAAGTGGTGCAAGCGCAGTAAAGCGTGCTGGAGTGCTGGACTCCTACAGGTACGGTGCAGTTCACCTGCACAGCCGACTGGATTGGACACGGAGCAGCGAGGCAGTTTACGAGCGGAGGCAGAGCCGACTGTAGTCTTCTGAGGAAGCTTCAGCGCGTGCGGCGCGTCGTCCACCAGCCGGCTGCAGCGTGCACCGTCTCTCACGCAGCAGACTGAGGGGTGAAACAACTGCGGTGCCGTGCTGCTACAGAAAGTTAATCAGCGTCTGCATGGTAGCGGTATCTCCGCTTCCTCTCCCCACACTGTCGCTGGTTAATTTCCTGTGTTTTATTTCCTACTTTTCGAGTCAAAATGGCCTGAGCATGATAAATACGTGCGTCAGTCGCTTAAAAGTTTACAGTTACAGCACGGTTGCTTTAGAAAAGGGAAAGGTCCTATAAAATTTGCTGTTTGTCTGAAAGTGAGCTCCTGCGTCCCGTTATCGTCGGGCACAGACTTTTCCAGTCGTGCCTGATTTATTTTAATAAACCGCTCACTCCTCTCCCGTGTCATGCTGACTGTCGGACTTTGGCGATATTTGGAGAAAGACTCGGGAGTAGAGATAAGAACGTGACTCTCTGTAACGTGAGAAAAGTGCGATAAAGGAAACAAGACGCTTCCACTCGGCGTGTCGCGGCCTGTTTTCACACAAAGCCTTTAAAAACCCGAGCTGTGTTTTCTCTCAGCGCTGCTGCCGAGCCTTTAAATGCGGAACTTGGGTCACTATCAAACTGTGACCTTTTTTTATTTACGTATTTACTTATTTATTTATTTAAGTTATGCCTCCTTTTCCTTCAGCCATTTCGTTTTGAATAAATTACCAGCAACAGAAACGCGTGTATTTCTGTTGTGATTAAAATAAATGTAATGATGCGTCCTGTAGGGATGTAAGGAATAAAACACTCCTTGTCAAGATTTTACGGGAAAATCATCAGTGATGGAGTGACGTGGCCTGGAGTTGATTTATTTCCCGTAACATCATGAACATCTTGAAGTCCTTTAATCCTCTCACAGCAATTTGCCATTTTTTAATGATCAGTGCAGGAGAGTGTTTTATGGACCTTGCTAAAGGGGGCGGGGCTCCCAGGGGGTCAGTTGAGCTCCTACACAACTGTCAATCATTCCAGATTCATATGTCAATTAGCTCATCTTTTTTTATTGGGAAAAAAAATGAAGACCGGTGTATTTTTGAGTGACAGGTCATAGTGGTGAACATTGAAATGTAGACCTCCTAAGCAAAATGCGTAAAAGTCGGAAGGTCTGCGCATCGGCAGTCGCCAAATCAGTTCGCTCCTCATGTGCGCAAATTCTTCTCTGCTTCTGCTGTCTCGTTGTTAATGGTCGCTTCGCCTCCTGCGTTGAAAATCAAAGATTTCCGGCTGCTTAGCTGCGTCCTGATGCTGTGGGTGAGTGAGCGCAGGCTTAGGGATTAAATTTATCCAGTAAAACACTGCAGAAACACACCGTAGAGTAAACGAGTAAAATAAAAGGCTGTTTATATCCTCATTTTGTCGTATTGAATAAGAGAAAAGGTAACTAGCGGAGGTCTTTAGAGAGACTTCACCACATGCATCCCCCTCAGATCTGCTCCTGCATAAAAAATCTCTTAATGATGCTTGGAGAAATCTCTAATGGCTTCCCAGGGTGCCATCGCCACGCTCACACATCCTGCGTCTCAGGCAAACATGATGCATCGACACTGCAATCATCTGAAGGAGCGTAATCAGACATGGAGTAATAGCATGACACTGTGTCATGAATCTCTGCGCAAAGCCGTGTGTACACGCAGAGGAACATGTCTGCTGCACCGTGCCTTTAAGGACGAGCTTTTAGTCGCTGCTGTGCACCATTTATCCAGATCACTTAAAACTGAGAATTGTTGTTTTTCTGCTACGACTGCAGCCTCTACTTACCTCGCGTGGAACATATGATAGTGAGAAAGTCTGAAAATGTGAAAATGCACTGGATTTTGCTGCATCCTGGCCGTATCTCGACTTTACGGAAACATAAATATGATTCACCAAATCAACATGGAAATGTTTTTATTTAAGCTACGTTCTAACCTTTGCGCTGGTTATACTGGCGTCTTCCTGTAAAGATCACACGGTGTAAAGAGACAAACTATTTTACAAACTATTTTACAAACTATACAAACGAACATAATCCTAATCAGTTCAGTCTGTAATCAGACGGCGGCTGTTGAAATGTCCGCCACATCATCATCAAAACAGAGAAGAGCGCTTGCACACTCTGTACAGAGCTCGGAGTTTTAAAGTGTTAAAACGAGTGACTAAAAAGAGTTGAAGAAGAAGAAGAAGAAGAAGAGAAGAGAAGTGTGTCTTGAAACGAGCGCGTTCGCCTCCTGCTTCATTCCCCTCCCACAAGCGTCCGGGCGAATCCTAAATGCAGATGACGAGTCAGTTGTACACTGTTGATGCAGACACTTGTAAAGTAATAAACACATTACTGTCTCATGAGAAAAGAAAAAAAAAAATAGTGTTGCTTCTAATCTTTTGGCCTGCAGTGTGCTTCATGAAGGGGATGGACTAATTGGCGCCTACACCATATGCAGCGCTCGACATATTCAACAGGGAGCCAGTTGGCATTCAGGCGCCGACTCCGTCTCTTTTCTCAAAAGTTAAGACACTGATAAAGTGTGAACTGTCAGCCAGCTGTTCTCCTTAGCAGCTTTGGCTGAGTGTGCAATACCACACACCAGATAAACATCAAGAGCTGCGAGTAAATTCCTCCAGCTTTCTGAATTAGAAAGATAATTGTGAAATAGTTGTCTTTTGTGCCAGATCTTTCTTCAGTAAAAAATGTTTTTCCTCGGCGCCTAGACCGCCTTTAAACACAAACACACACCTTTACACCTGAAAAAAAAAATCTGAGATAAAAAAATGCAAAATGAAGAAGCAGATTACAAAAAGTAAAAGTCTAATATGATGATATGTGAGTGAGAAGATGGCGAGAGTTGAAATAAATCTAATAGGAGTCTAATATATCACCTATATATCGCTGCATGAATAGAGCTGGCTGTAACTCTCACATTAATCACCGCTTTAATTAAACAAAATGGCTTCCACACTCACTATTCAGCAGCACATAGAATAGCACTTGATCCAGCGCAGACCGTTAGTTTACATTTGATTATTTTATATCGAGCTCTGACAGTTACTCGAGCGCGACTTAACGAAGCCGCGAGACTCTAAATCGAGGTGATGAAATAGTAATATATGCACAGAATAGTTTAGAAGGTTTTTTTGCTGATCGATTCACTCTCACTGTAGAGAAAAGACGCGCACAGTTTGAAGGATAAGCTGACCTGATTTAATAGAGCTGATGTGTGCGGTTTCACTATTAACCCATGCTTCACCGCCCCTGACCCCGTCCCCTCCACTCTTCCTTCCACTAGGGGGCTCTGTACTACAGTGTAAGATGCACGTGCTCGGGGTTATGTGCTAATTCACAGGCGCCCGATGAGAACGCTCCGGCTACGCTAGCAGGCTCTCATTATCAGCTAGCGCCTCTGTGTTCACGACGTTCCTTCCACTGAGCCTCCGTTCTCCTCGCAGTCTCCAGGGATTTACTCCGTACGGTTCTTCCTGGCCTTGGGTTGTTTGCGTGACGTCTGGAGAGAACCGGTTCTTATCCTGCACGCGGCGTTCTCCTTATTATCTCTCCACAGTAGAAGATTTACGGTCATGACAACAAATAAAGAAAATAAGCCAGTGGTTATTTAGAAATTAAGGATAAGTTTAGCTTTGATGTTCTCCATTCACATCATTAACAGTAATTTCTCTTCCTTCACCACTTAGCGACGGATGTCGTCCAGACCCAGACCTTCTCTTAGCAGAAATGCAATGATAAAAGCACAACATGTGTATTCTTCGTGTGTATAAAGATGTGTGTGTGTGTGTGTGTGTGTGTGTAGAAGAGAGTGGAACTTATAGAGGCGGGTTTGATCTTTCATTAACACTTTTATTTCACCAGAACTTTAGCATTAATACAACTCTGTAACGTTAGCAAACGAACATGTATTAATAATTAAATGAAATAATCTAAATAATCGACATCTGCATTAACATCTGCATTACCTTCACTGCATAAAAAGGGCACAAATCTTAATATTTTTTTAAAAAGTTTGCAGTTGTTGCATGGCGACATTAAGAACTGAGGCTAAAAAGCGAATTCTAATATCGACTCCAGTACATTTTCAAGTTTAAGGACATGCTGTCATTTAATTTATGATCATTTATCTGGACTTAGTCATGGACCGAATAAACAGTTTAATGAAGCTTAATGCAGGTGTATTTCATTAACATTTAAACAATGCTAATTAATGTTACTTACAGTTTATTAATGCTAAGATTATCATTTGTTAATGTTAACTAATGTTATTTAAGTGAACCTTCACTTAATAAGGATTTTAGTAAAAAAAAATTCAACATAAAATTGTAAAATAACAAACTAAAGGTTCGGGTGGATTTGTTGAGTGTGTGTGTGTGTGTGTGTGTGTGTGTGTGTTCTGAGATTGGAGAGATTCGGAGCAGGTCATGGCAGAGCAGCGAAGTGACACACGTTAAACAGGAAGTGTGTGTGTGTGTGTGTGGAAATGTGCTGCCACAGTGTGCCATTGTTCGCTGTTAGAGCCCATTGTCACAGCCTGAGAGACCGAGAACAGACAGAGCACAAATAGATATGAGTGCAGAGTTCATGTCACATTTTTCTTCTTCTTCTTCAGCTTTTTCTTGCTGATATTGCTGCAGTTCTAGAGGGCGAGCGGAGGTACAAAGCTGAAGGCTTAAACAAACAGCGGCGACTGTCTGTCAAACTCACTTTCATTCAGGGTGGATTTACTGCGAAATACAGAATTGGAAAAACAACAATCGTAAGGCTCTGTTTAGCTGCACACAAGTAATAGAAGAAGAAGCAGCAACAACAACAAACAACAACAACAACAACAACAAACAACAAACAACGCCCTGTGGGTGTGGTGTTTGGATGTTCTCCCTGTGCTGTGGGGGTTTCCTCCCCCAGTCCAAAGACATGCACTGTAGACTTCCAGTGTGTGTGTGTGTGTGTGCGCGCGTGCGTGTGTGCCCTGTGATGGACTGCTACCCCATCCCTGGTGTCCCGAGTCCCCTGGGCCAGGCTCCAGGCTCCCTGTGACCCTGTGTAGGATAAGCGTTACAGAAAATGGATGAATAATACAGATGGAAAATGAGTCACTTAAGATAACCCTAACAGTAATGAATCTGTTAATGGACTCATGATTGTGAAATGACTATAATTCATGTGGCTTAAAAAACCATAAAGTTCAATTTAAGGCCAGAGTGATGTGTGAGGTAAAAGATCATAGCTTTCCTTATTCATTCTCGTGAATTTACTCTGTATTTGGGAGAATGCTTATGAATTTAGCATAAGAAAGGAAGAAAAGGATCTCGGATTTTGTGAAACGCGCACCTCCGTCTGAAATCCCGAGCGCTGATGTGGCAGTGCAGCACGTTGTGTGTCCAAATGTGTGTGTGTGTATGCAGGTTAGCACAGCAGCATGACAGTTCAGCACACACATCAGGACACACAGCTGTGACGCCGTGACTTTACGAGCCCGGTGTAATCCAGCAGAACAGGGAGATAAACCCGGCGTTTTTCTGTCTGAGTGGTTATGGACGTCTTGGGCTCAGATTCATGGTTCTGACACGTTCAAGTTCGACATGGCTGCAGTGACGTCTGTATCCCGCCGCCTCACTGGTCAAATTGCTTCCAAAAGGTCACAGGCTTTCCCCGGAGGCTCGCTCACATTTCAGCAGAAAGAAAAGCCATAGAAAGTTTAGCAGGGACTCTATAATGGCTCCCGTGTCAACAATGCTAAAGTTCATCATCAGTCCACAGCAGAATGATGCTCCTGCTGTAAAGTCTTCTCACAGGGCCGCGTTCAGCGTCAGCGAATTACATCCAAAAGGTACCTCAGTATCTGTGTGGGGAAAGTTCCTCGTATTCAGAGTCGAGTTACGCAGCTGCTTAAGGCGGATTTCTAAGCTCCACGCTTAGGCTATTAAACTTACCTGCGTGTAGGGCATGCCTCTGAGATATTATTTTCCTAGAACAGCACCACACGGAGAGTGTTTTATTCCTTACACGCAGTATAAGGAGCCTTTCAGTGGCAGAACATACAGTATTGATGTTTTTCCAGTAATTTGTTGTTTTATAATCCTAATCTGTTCCTCTCACGCATAACAATTCTCACTGCTCAGGGCATTTGCAAAGATACAACGATCAGATTCAATAAAAGAGTGAGTTTAGATCGTCACCTGTCTTCCGTGTCACGCTACAATCACGACCCTGGATGTTTTACTGAACAGCAGTGAGTCAGTCCCAAGAGGAGGAAACCTATTAACGCAATTAATCGTTATCAAACGTGAAACTCTTATTATTTTCATGCAGTGTGTTCTGAAACGCCCACGTCTGATGATGTAATGCTTCGCCTCCTCAGATGATGAAAGTGATCGCCTCTTTCTTTTTAAAAAAGTGTTGCTGGTTCTCTTCAGTGTAAAAGGAGTGTTAGCGTCTCCACGTCTCGTCCATCCCTGGCTGTTGTACTTCCAAGGCTCTCCTTATGTTTCTGGTGTTTTTGACCTTGTCTCTGTGTGTGTGTGTGTGTGTGTGTGTGCTGTGAGAATGGAAATGTCTTTGTTTACTGTGTTTGCCTGTTATGTGACATCTGCTCCTGGCTCGGAGCACGGCTATTTAAACAGCCTAAACAAACTCGCTCTGCGATTACGTCTGCCCATGTGCCAGGGCTTACACTGCGACTTTTCCTCTTTTTTTTTTTTTTTTCTCTTTTTGAAATGTTAAACTCGTAGAGCTGCAGGTGCAGGACCCAGTGAGGAACAGTTCTTCTTCTGGAAGCTTGAAAAAAAGTGCACGCAGGTAAAAGCTATAGTGACCAAAGTCGGGTTTTCATATTTTTTTCCCGATTGGTCAGAAGGTGTTGATTCATTTTCTATAACAGCAGCTCTGACAGTAGCGCAGCTGCAAATGCAGTGAGAACAGGAACTCATTTTTCTTCCATGAACATTAAAAAGAACTATAAATGGATAAAAAAGTATGACGTGTCGTTATTTAATAAATAAAAAGTGTAATAATATTGGTATATGGCTGTTGGTGTATTATCAGAGGAATGTGCTGTTTTGGGAAAATAATCAACTTGAGGTGGTAACAGTAACTCCGCTCCACCACACCACCCACTTCTTGATTATTTTCCTGTAACTGCATGACACACAGTGTTTTATTCCTTACATATACAGTTCTGTGCAAAACTCTTAGGCACGTGCAAAGAAATGCTGTAGAGCAAAGACGCCTTCAAAGATAATGAAATTAAATGTTTCTACATTTTAAAAACCCTATAAAGAGCAGTAAACAGTAATAAATGACACAAAGTCAGTATTTAATGTGACGATCCTTCGCTTTAAATAAATAAAGCAGTGTCTCAGGTGCAGTGTGTGCAGTTTGATAAGGAAATGAGCTGTAAGTGTTACTGAGCATCTTGAGAAGTGCTGAAAACTGAATGCTGGTGTGAGATGGTGGTCTCGCTGTTTCGGCGTGTTGTAAAGAAATGGTAAGAAGGTGAAAAGTTTGAGGATGAGGTGAGGGATGAAGGGACGATGCTGTGCTTCATGGTTCGTTCAGATTTCCATAGATTTCTGTGAATCAGGATGAGAAAGCGGCAATAAATTTAGCGCTCTTGATCCTGTCGTGAAATGGAAACACACAGTCCTGCGATGGACAATCTGTCAGGACCATCTGCCCTGAGGAAGGACAAGTGTAAGCCCCGAGGCACTCGTGTACTCGCGCTGTGATGTCATCTGTGTGAAGAAGGGGGTTCTGGGATGGGTTGGTTTTTTTTTTTTTTTTGGTCCGAATCCTGAGAAGGGTTACAGCGATTTCTGGCCTGGTTTTGCTGCCGCACGTGAAAACTCTTTGGCGCTGAGTTGAAATCAGAAGCCGTAGAATGGACGACGTGATGTGTTCTTGTTCCTCGTGGCCGATTTTGCGCCACTGTGACCAAAGACAGGTGACACCAAAGCTCTGATTAAATCATTCACCTCCGTGAGCTTCAGAAGCACTTTGCTTTTACCGCTACAGAAGAACGTGATGTTTCTCAGGTACTAGCTCTGTAGATGTTTTTTTAGCCATATGCCTTATTTGAAAAAAGTGAGCAATAATGAAGAGAATAATAATCCTGCACTCACTTTCTCCATCCAATAAATATACCTCACAACACGTATCGATACACACAAGGCACTTGCGCCGAACTCTTGCAATTATAATTAAAATGCCATCTTTTGTCAGAGGAGCGATGGAATTAGCTGTCAGAGAGACATTTCGCGCGTGGAATCCTCAATACGCCGCGGCAGTAAAGCTGTCAGATCTCAGGTCGCTTTTAATGGGTTGTACTTTTCTTTTTCTTTTTTTTCCACAGTTTTTTGCCACTACCGAATAAAAACTGTTATCCACACTCGGCCTGTCACTGAGCACTGCTCTGTCGTCTATCCTCGTCTGGTTCTTCCTGGAGTCACCAAACATGGCAAACGCAACGCCACTATCTGGATCTGTCTTTGTTTAGGGCTAAAATATGTTTATGTGTGTTCAGATTTATCGGAAGCTTTCTTTCTTGCTTTCTTTCTTTCTTTCTTTCTTTCTTTCTGTGTATATTTTTGAATTAAATTCTCCACCATTATGCCCCTGGAAGCCCTGTTCCCACTGAGCTGGGAAGCTTCATAATCCAGCATTTCAAGCTCTACTCAAAGTAAAAACCTCACGCTACTTTCTTGTCCCAGTCGTAGTCTCAACGTTTAGCAATCTGACAGCTTTAAATAAATAAATAGATAAATAAATAACTCGGTTACATCCCCAGTTTGTATGAACAGTAGGTGCACTGTTTTCATTTAGAGAACATCTGTTCAATCTGAATGATGTCTTCATATGCAGTTAGATCCTCGTTTGTGTGTTTGATGGGTGTTTTCGTGTCTGTTTTCGCTGTTCACTGGTCATCGGTTACTGCGGCGCTCCTGAGCTTGAGCGACTTTCCCGTGCCACTTTCAGCTCCACGTGAGAAAAACAAACAAACCAAAAAAAAATCTCCTATTCATATCTGTAATTGTGTCTGTTTAGAGCAGGTTATTTGCTGATCCTCAGTAATGTATTCATGTTGGGCTCCCTAGTGTGTACTCTCATTTATAAAATATGGAGATGATGGGAGAAAAAGCCTCCAGCATTCAAGGCCACAGCATCCCCAAAGGAGCGACACAACTCCTCCTCCTCTTTCACCCCGTCCCCTCCACTCCTTTTTTCCTCCTCTGGCCCGCAGCCCTTTTCTTTCACCAGCACAGAGTTTAGCATGCTGCGTGGCTGCCAGGAGATCCACAGCATTCTGCCCCTGGCAAGGAACGACAGGAAGCGTCCTCCTCGTCAGAGCGCTTTTCATGTGAACTCTTCTATAAAGTTGAAGATCTGAATGGAGGAGAGGCAGCGAGCAGGGTCGGCGCAGTGTATCTGGCATCCTCTCACACTCTGGCTTATTATACAATGCAGCGAGAAGCCGAGCGGAAGAAGAGTGGCAGTAATGCAGAGGGGAAAGTTTTGAATTTTGAATATACTGAAGTGAATTTCGCCGGAGATGCCAGAGACAGAATTCTAGTCTCTAGTGAGGTTATAAAAGCGGAAACCAAACTAAGTAAAGGCTGAAGTGGAGCTGAAGAAAAGCGATTTTATTGAGGAACCTATCGTACGGTTCAGAGGAGGATACAGAGTCATGAAGTCATCAGCCTGGAAATGCAAACACCACCCCAGCTGCCTTTCATTATGGATTGTAACGAGCCCTCGATAACTGAATGTGTAACTTTGTCATTTGAGGAATCTAGCTGGACGTTATGCCGAAGTATTTGTTCTAGTGAAGCTTCACTAGAAGGATTAAAGTCACACCAAACTCACAGTGAACTGCTTTCACATTCCAGAAATTCTCTCTCTCTCTCTCACACACACACACACACACACACACACACACACACGCACAACTTTCAGTCATTTAAATCTGTGGCCTTCAAACAGTTTTTACCAGGATCGAGGGCTGTGAGTAATAATTAGCATTTCAGTCAACTAATACTACTAATACAGTAACTCTGTTGATTCTGATTGGTCGTCAGGTGTTGATTAATTCTCTAGAACAGCAGCTCTGACAGTAGCGCAGGTTTATATTAATGCGCTCGTTCTGATACGTTACCGTTTCCATAGCAGCGGCTCATTCACAGGGACTCGTATAGTGGACGTGTTTATTCCCATACAACATTTCTGTAAGGATAATAAAGTTTTATTGAACGTTTATGGAAGGAGTCTCCAGTGTCAGTGCTTTGTAACAGTCAGAGGTCAAGCTGTAACTTCAGGTTTTCTGACGTCTTCAGGACAGAGGAGTTTCCGCATTGCAGTTTCTGCATTCTTTTTGTCTTTTTTTACTTGAAGAGAGAGAAGAAAGAGAGGCGGGTGAGGGAACGGCTGTTTATAGCTGCTATAACGTAAGCGACAACAGGACGTTGCACAACATTAAATGTACAAACTGCAACAAATGATAAAATAGTGAATAGTGAATAAACAATTGTAATTGTTGGTAAGTTGCTGTGGTATAAGAGGAATAAAACACTTGGGGACGGTGGGCCTCATTTATCAAGCTGGATACGTATGGATTTATTTGTAAATTGTTAATACGAGCTTTTACACAAGAAAAAAATATCCTACTTGTTCTCCTGAGTATGTGTAAATTTACAGATAAGAGGATTAACTAATGTAAACCTCCACCTGATTGACTTCAGATCAGTCCGGCTTCAAACCGGCACACTCCACAGAGACTGCCCTTTTGGCCGTCACTGAGAAGCTACATGCCGCTAGATCAGCCAA
>CM075014.1:279037-302927 GCA_037576675.1 Pangasius sanitwongsei | reverse complement strand
TGTGCTTTACCTTATATGGAGTTTTGTGGGTGTCACTAAATGCAAATGAGCTGTGTCGGGAACGCACTTTGCACTTTACGTTTTACATTTGCATTTTACATACGCACACGAGTACGAAGAAAACCAGCGTTTCGGAAACTTCTGTAACTTTTGTACACACAACCTTGCTAAAAGATTGATAAATGAGGCATCTTGTTGGAAAATAACCCTGTTGTTGATTATTTTCCCAAAACGGCGCATCCACGGAGGGTTTACAGGTTTAAAGTGACTGCACTGCGAATCGAGCAAACAGCTTTAGGCTGAGGTTCGACTTGTATGTAAATATAATATATAATGCATACACATAAATAATAAAGCAGAAGGCTTTAGGGAGTGTGAGCGGTGTATACGGCACATGAGTGATGCTGGGAATGAGAAAGATGGGAACAAGGAGGATGGATGGGTGGATGGATGGATGGATGGATATGCACCATGTGTAACTCACCTGCTTCATTTCATGTCTGAATGTCTGTCATCTGCACACACACACACACACACACACACACACACAGGTGCAAAACCCCATATTTAGTCCTTTAGTCTGTATTTCACCTCCCCTTAACTCAGTGTGTGTGGTGTGTGTGTGTGTGTGTGTGCAGAAGGAGGGAAGAGGAGGGAGATGGAAAGCCTGGAACAGAAGCTGTGAAGTGAAGAATCAGCGCTTTACTTTTCCCGAACTAATCCCTTCCTTCCCCCTCACTGCGGTCTCCAGCTGGATTGATCCTGTTTGATGGGATTTGCTCCTCCATTCCTCTTTGATTATCTCTTGTTATGATCTCTTCCCCTAAGTACCGCAGTTGTGTATCACTGGGCCCAGGCCAGCTGTTGCTAAAACCAATGAGCTGAATGCTGAACGCTTCTCCTGCTGCTGTGGGCGCTGAGATTAACACGACTGAACATTCATCACAACTGAGCATCTTGTGTGCAAAAAAAAAAAAAAAAGTTTCATATGCCTGATTTTTCCTTTCCAATGTGGAGCATCAGGTCATCAGCATACTAACAAAGATGTTTGCATAATTTTACATAATCCACTTTCAGGATTCAGTTGCGTCCATTTTAATGTGTTTTAGAGATTTAATCCATGCAAATTGCAGCCTTGGGTATAAAATGCGTAACTGTAATTCATGCACACATATTAATTATGTTCTATACAAATGATGCAATAATTATCTTTAAAAAGCTTATTTGCATTGGTGTCACATGTAAGAAATGCAACTTGTACAGCAGAAGCTCCACATAAACAGATGAATAAACAGATCGATAAAGAAGGAGTCTCCAGTTTCAGTGTTCAGAGGAGTTGCTGTAAACGCTGATTATTTTCCTATAATAGCACGTCCTGAAGTCTTTTATTCCTTTTATACCACAGCAGTTTCCAATGACATTTTTGTCTTTTTATTCATTAAAGAAAGACGTCACTTTTTTTTATCCATTTAGTTACATTTAACGTCAGTGAAACGGGTCAGTTCCTGTTGTCACTTACGTTATAGCAGCTATAAACAGCCATTCCCTCACCAGCCTCTCTTTATTTTATCTCACTTGACGTTATTAGGACTTAAATCTTCAGCATGTCATGTTACCGAGAAGCATATCAACAACCATAATCCGTTTATCATCAGTGGAGCGTCTGCTGTACACGTCCCTGTGAATGAGCTGTTACTATAGAAACCATAAAGTATTAGAACGAGCGCATTAATATAAACCTGCGCTACTGTCAGAGCTGCTGTTCTAGAGAATTAATCAACACCTGACGACCAATCAGAATCCCCTCAGCACATGAAAAACCTTCCTCTGTCTGGGTATACACTTTATTCCAGCACACACACACACACACACACACACACACACACACATGGCAGTTGGTCTCCAGTTTTCACTACATTCTCACTATGTTTTTAAAATACTTCCTTGCATTGGCGAGGCAAAATCTGATATCTCCGTTTTTTTTTTTTTTTTTAGTGACAGAGGTGACACTAAGTAGAAGGGGAGATAGAGAAGGAGTGGATTCGGCAGACAGCAACACCTTTTTCTTACAAGATGTCTGTCATGGCTAATAGACAGGAGCAGAGCCCCTGAAGCAGTAATTGAAGAGCCCTTAAACCTCTCACTGTGTGTGCTTTCAACTAGAGATATATCACTCCTGATTATAATTCACCCTCTTCTGGCGTTTTGTGAGAAAATTGTACCTTAGCGAGTACCTAGTGCGGTTAGAAGTCATGGCTTGTTGGGAAACAATTTAGATTAGATTTTCACTTACAAACAGTTGTATGCTTGGCTTCTTACAGATATCCGCGGACTGCAGGGTTTTTTGGACCAGACGGCGAGGCAGGGTCTGGACGTGGCTCTGCAGAGGGTGGACAGGAACATCAGCAGCGTCTTCTCCAATCTGTTCAGCAGCATGCGCACGGAGGAGCTGAACCGCTACAGGGACACGCTGAGACGAGCCATTCTGTTGCTGAGTCCTCGCGGAGCGCAGGTCTTCATCCATCAGGTGTGTGGACTCGGCCCTGTGTGTGTCCGCGTTCATCACACCGAATAAACCACACGGCTACACGAACACACACAAAAAAAGGAACATCCCTGTTCACTGTTCACATTTATTCATATCACTCACACTGCCTCATCTGCATTCAGTTCCGGTTTAACTGTATCAGGACGTAGATTTAGATCCCAGAGGAAAACTTGCCTCAGAAGGGAACGCTTCATCTTCCAGGTGACATTGCATAGTGAAATTGCAGTGTACAGGTGTAGAAGAGTAAAGAGTGTGTTTACAGGATGAACAGCATGTAAATAAGAGTCCTGCGATGAGCAACAGGACAGTGTTTATGATTACAGCAGCAGCTCTTAGACACAAATCTACAGACTCCAGGTGAGATGAAACACTGAAGGCGAGGCTGCCTCCACCACTGTCTTATTAATATTTATGAGAGACCCTCTAGACCCTTAAGGCCAACATCTCTCTGTGGGTTTGCCTGCTTTCTTTTCCTGACTGCGCTGTGGTCAGGACCTCTCAGCACCACACGTCACTTTACACCTCCGGAAGCTCTTAACGCGTTGTGTCTGAGTGGTTTCCCACCGCTGTTCTGAGATCAGCCAGAGATGGTCCTGCCCGTGGCTCTGCGCCAGCTTATTCTGACAGGATGAAAAAGTGCCGCTCTCATGAATATGGAAATGACTCGGCTTTGGCTGGTTCTATTTTTGGAACGGATCCTTTTAGAAATGAAACACTTTGCCGGTTGCTGGAGTCTCTTCTGCTAGTCGTTTGTAAACGAGACTGGTAATTGCTTTAGGTTGGTGTTCGTCATCACACAGCACACTACCAGTTACACAATAAATTCCTGAGATGGACACATTTATTTATTAAAAGCTCCAGTGTGCTGCCCGGTCCTGGGTTTTGGTTGTCCATCTAAAAAGTGGTAGCATAAATAATAATGGATGGTCAGTTAGTTATTGCGTTAAGAGCATTAATGGAAGCGAGTGAGTTAATGATTAGTATCCTCGTCTAACGAAGTTTCTAATGTGGCACGGCGTGTTTGGGCTGTGAGCTGTGGAGTTCTGTCCTCACATCACACATAAAAGATATTATTTAAGTCCGATTAGCGTCTTTATTTCCTCTCGATGTGTTTAAGCGTGAGGGGACCGTGTGCAGTAAACAGGAGGGTTATATAGCGGCTTCGCGCTCGGATTAGTCAGTAACCTCCGTGTTCCTGATTCTGAAAATGACGTCTATCATACATGATGACACTAATGATCTAACAAATAAAAGGCATGTAAAAGACAAACACTGATGCACTCCCAGATGCCCAGCTCCGGAGTCAGTGTAGGCGATCCTGATCTCCTCTGTCTGTATATTTTCCGGGTCTATGAATTTTTTTTGTCTCAGTCTCTGGAGAAGTTGTGTGGGAGGTGTTGGTTCTGTTGGTCATGTGGGCGTGCTATGCTTTGGCCTTTGGAAAAAAAAAAAACAAACAAAAAAACAAGCTGACTGCGGTGTGTCTGCTGCCAGCCGTGACAGGACAGGCTGTCCTCCTGATGAGGTCTGAGACTTGGAAGGAGATGTCTCAGCGGGTTTGCTATTAATGTGCCACCATATTTCACTGCCTGCTGACGTCCCTGTCCCTCTGAAGCCCACTTCCCCTGGCCACAAGCAGTTGGATGCATTTCAGGGCATGAAGCACAGCTCTACTAGAGTGTTTCTGCAACTCTAGTGGATTTGATACAAGTCTTTGTGCTTTGTGTTCCGACCATAATGATTTATTTACCAGAAGAGGATGCTGTCAAATATTATTTAGTTGTTTTCACATTGCTGGTCTGAGAGATGACAGATACCAAACGCCAAACAAGCATTATTCAATTCAGTTCAATTTTACTTGTATAGCACTTTTAACATTGGACATTGTCACAAAGCAGCTTTACAGAAATAAATACATTCAGGATATAAATTTTAAATTGATCCCTAATCCCATGGAAACCCATCGTCATCTGGGTGACACCGGATAGTGCGATTATAAATCATTCCCTTCTATAACTGTGTACTACAAATGGTGCAGTTGTGTAACCAGGAAATTGATTACAGTTTTCACATGAAGTCTGGTTTGTTGAACCTACCCACTGTCCACTGATGGAGTCCTGAGTCCAGCCCCAAAGCCACCACAGTACAACTCCCCATATGAGATCTCCAAGCCATCTCCATGGCCCCCAAGAGACGCCATTCCCAGCAATCCCAATGATCTTCAGGCCGTCCATGTGGAACTCCAAGCAGAAGCAGGGCGTCAGGATGGATCAGGCAGGTCCGGAGAGCAGAAGGGGTCAGGATCACTGGCATCTCAGGAGTAGCATGTGTAGCTCGACAGAGAGAGAGACAGAGAGATTGTTAGGTATGATAGTTATCCCGTAATGGTTAAAGACAATATACTTTGCATGCAGAGTGCCTACTACATTTTCTAGTCTATCGAGGAGAATAGCATGATCAATGGTATCAAAAGCTGCATTAAGGTCAAGCAGCACAAGCAAGGAGACACAACCCTGATCAGAGGCCAGTAGTAAGTCATTTACCACTTTAACCAGCGCTGTCTCTGTGCTATGATGAGGCCTAAATCCTGACTGATACATTTCATGAATGTTATTCCTATGTAAGTGTGAGCATAGCTGCTGTGCTACAACCTTTTCTAGGACCTTGGAGATAAAGGGGAGGTTTGATATTGGCCTATAGTTTTGACAGTTGACAGGGGTTGAGTCCTGATCTCATTTTTAAGTGTTTTTTTAATGTAAGTATCTGTGAGACATCCTTCATCAAAGAGGGTTGCTACAATTAATCCATATATGTCTAGAACAGGAGTATTCAACTAAAACGTCTACAGGTTAGTGATTAGTGACTAACATGACTGAATAGTGAAACCAGTTACTTTTAATCCTTAACCTTTAATGATTAGTTCATGGATATGCAGTAAATAAGACAATTTGAAGTGCTTATTTTAGTTTCGTAGTGGAACTTCACATTACCACTCATTAGACTTCATCTTTAAATGTTCTGTCGACTTTTTTTTTTTTAACAAGGCATCATCTATGAAAGCTCACATTCATAAAAATCCCTGTATATTTCTACAAATTCTACAAATGTGTATTGTTTTGCATATGGTACACGTGTCCCGCTGAGAAGAGATCAATGTCCTACGTGCTGCTGCTTCCAGGAGCGTGATTGTGCTTTGTGTCAGATCTGCTCCCTAGTGAACGGTGAGGAAGTGATTCGACTCGGAATCGACCCGACTGCAGGAAGTGACCGAGCCGTGAGGCGCTAACAGAGCCAAAGCACAGAGCCTGTAGCGCTGCAGAAACGTTTCCTGTTCTGGACATTTGTTCTGACAAAACAAGCAAAAAGAGAAATTAAACTAAATGCTGGATGACACTCACAAAATGTTTTAAACTAGTTATTTATATTCTTATCTTATTTATAATCGTTTATTTAGCTCCGGCTATCTGTGTTCTCTATGCTCGGGTGATTTCTTTGTGCACTTAGTAAAAGGTTGTTTAACTTTTTTCCATCAGTGTATTTCTGACGAATGAAATGAATGAGTTTTCCAAGGAGGTTTTCAAGCCCTCACGCACCTGTCAGACAACATTTTTTGCTTTTTGGTTTGTTTTTCTTATGTGCCAAATAGCAAAAAAAAATCAAAAAGAATCAATTTCGCTCTGATTCACACTCTGCAAATGGACTAATAGTTGTGAAAAATCAATATGACACTGAGCAAGTAAAAGCTGATATGAACCAAATGGAAGTTAGGACTAAGATGGAGGCAGGGTGATGTTAGAGGTCATGGTGGCACAGTGGGTAGTGTTGCCGCCTCACAGCTTGGGTTCCCAGTTTGTTTCTGAGCTCGGGTTCCTGTCTGTATGGAGTTTCACATGTTCTTTGGGTTTTCCACCAAACAACAAACCTAAATTGCTGATTAAAAACCTTGACTTCCCAGCCCTCCTGTGTTAGATTAAGGATAAGGAAATTTCTCCAGTAATGTAACATAGAGCCCGGCCAGTTACAATTCCATCTTCTCACAAGACTTGACTCAGAGACTAATCTGATACTGAACGTCCCTCATAAACTGCCAGAGAAACACAGGTGGTATATTACCCTCATGTCCCACTGGGTCTTCCACTTCAGGAGAGACTGTGTCTAATCTTTTTTTGGCCACTCTCTTGAGTCTCCAAATTATGGTCCTGCTGTGTTCGGTATGAGAGGCAGAGAGGGAGTATTCCTTACTCTCTTAACATGTGGAACTGGATAACGATGCGCTTCACAGTCACGCCTGAAGCTGTGCGTCTTCTCCCGAGCACGCAGCAAAGCCCTTCGTGGAGTGCCGTTGTTTTTCCGCCTCCCACTGAGTGATCTGGAAAGGGAGCGAGCAGGTGGACACGGATGCTCAAATGACTCATGTACCAGACGGATGGCATGATTTGTGGCACATCTGCGAGCGTCCGTCGAGCCTTTTCATCGTCCCCTGGTGAGAACGTTAAAAACCGCGAGGTAGATTGAGAGGAAGATGACGGGGAACAGACAGAAACCTGGAGATCATGTCTTGCATGCGTGGGCACTCTTTCAGTCAGGATGTCATCATCTGTCTCTCTATATCTCTCTCTATCTCCTACCTCGATTTCTCTCGCTATCACACACAAAACACATGAGAATCAGACTAAACCAGGGATCAGACGATCAGGACGAGTGGCATCATAAATATAAAAACGTGTCGCTCAACGCCCGTGGTTTCGTCCGCAGGGTGATCGCGACGAGCCTCGCAGACGAACTCTCAGCTCAGTCGACGGTTTCTGAAGTTCTCATCAGCATTTCAAAAAGATTTCTCAGGATGTTTTCACAAGGTTGTCTTTTATTTAGACCCCCATCATTGGCGATTACACTTCCCTGCAGCGCACTCGTCTGTTTTCATCCTCGCGGCTGTTGAACGGGTTTCAGGCTTTTAATAAGCTCATATTGAAATATTAATAACTTCTGCTGCTTGGGCTCAAAGCGAGACACAAACTTTCAGGGCATCTTTGGTGTATCTTTGAAGTTCAAATCTCGAAAGCAGAGTTCATTTTAAAGCCTTTTTTTTTTGACAGGTTTGTGGTGACAGGATCATAACAGAGACATTTTTTCTTTCTCCTCTTCCTCCTCCTGCCTGCTCTGACCACTGGGTGAGACTTTACTTGAATACTGAATAATTCAGTCGAATAACAGATTACTTAAAAAATACTTTCAACATCAGGCTGAAATGTCAACAGTCCTGCTATTGCCATCTGTGTTTTATGCGAAAGCCTTATATATGGCCTATATACACAAACATATATTGGTTTAGGGGCTGAATAAACAACACTTATGTGAAAAGGTCTTGTTTGAAAGCGTGAGCGTTCATATATGACTAACTTCTTGAACTGGGAATACGTGGAAATACAAAAACTGTGAAGCTCTGAGTGTTTTTTTTTCCCCCGCTGCGACAAGATGTAATTAAAAGGAAAACTCTACACCAAATAATCCCTAAATTATTAAGCAGGATGCAAGACATTATCTTTCATGGTGCAGGCGTCATCACAGACTTTTCAGGGTTCCAGCCCATAAACTGTTTTCTATACTGAATAATAAATTGCTTGTCATTAGACATGGACATAAAAAGCACAGAAACACAGCTCCATTTTTACTGCAAAACTATTTGACAACTTGTTTACGACGCTAAAGACGCTACAGAGATTAGCTCGCGATGCGACTAACACTTTGTCATTAACAAGTCTGGAAGTACACAAACTGTAATGTTCCACGTGCCACTGATCAGCTCTGTAGCTGGAGTTTCAGCTCTGTAAGGACGACGTGTAAAGGTACGCTACGGGAGACGTGTTGACGTGAGCATGGTGACGCACACACCGCCGCTCGGTGTTTACAGAAAGCTGGAGATACAGGTGAGCTTTACTACAGCATCGATACTGATACTGGTATCAGCTGCTGTTTAAAAGGCGATCAAGGCATGACGTTCACCGCGTTAGAAAATCACGCTTAGCTAGCAAACTAGCTATTAAAGCAGCTCCCTTAAGCAGACTGGCGGTTTTGCAGCCGTGATCGACGCAGAAAGTCAAGGCAAGGTGAGAAAGATGATAAAACAGAAAGATGATTAAACATTTCTGTCATTGTGGTGAAGTATATTGATGGGTTGAGGTGTCAGAGTATCGCTATTGATATCTGATGGATTTTCCAAGACCGCCACACAAATGTTCCTTTCCCCAACTCCATGTGATGTTTATCTTCACATTTTCTTTAAAGCATTTGAAGCAAATCTACTGCAATGCCATTTTTTTGATGTTTTGTAAAGATTTTTAGAGATTAAGAATAATTTTACGATTCCCGGTTGTTCCTGATCAGACACGCTGCACGGGTTCAGAGCGGGGGTTTTTTTTTTTTGGCATTGCGCTGAGGTTCAGTGAGGGAGAAAGCTCGTCTTTCTCTCGGCTCCGTTCTCGCTGCTGATCCATCAGCCTGTCGGACGTGTTGGTGTGTCTGCAATTTTGTGGCAAATATTTGAGCACTGGGGAGGCCCATTTATCTCTATTTACAGTCACTGATTCAGCCGTCCTCCAGAAGAGTGTGTGCTTCTTCTCTGCTCTACGCCGTTCTCTTTTTCTCCAAAAACCCTCATCTCGGTGACATCTCAGACGGGGCGCGGGGGTCTCTTTTCATCTTTTCCCCAACGCTCTGTGTGTGTGTGCGTGTGTGTGTATCAATGCTACACTCTCTAGAGGAGAAGGACGAGAAGATAATCAGATATCAGGAGACTGCGAAGAGAAGATGGATGGAATGACACTCTGTGGGAAATTTTCTCCTGAGAGGGAAGCACAAACAGAAATTTGCTGTCTAGATACTCCTCAAGTGTGTGTGTGTGTGTGTGTGTGTGTGTTTAGTAAACAGCAGCGTGTAAGGTTTGACGTTTGTTGTATTCCGTTGTGTTTCCGGGGCTTTCCAAATGCATCAATTCGGAGGCACCGCTGACCCAGGTGAAGTTTCCTAACATGTCACTGTTACACACAAGCCAATAAAAATTCCGCCCGCTGTCTGTAATTTTATGGGCTCTTTCCTATCGAGTCATGTGTCTAATCATGCTTTTAGCAGTGAAGATTTTATCTTAGAGCACATGGGCAAATTCTGATACTGTCTACAAAAAAGATCTGCACGAAGTTCAGACTAAGAAGCAAGAGCTCCCATTTTTTCATGGAAGGAGTCTCCAGTGTCAGTGCTTTGTAACCGTCAGAGGATAGCGTCCTCTTCAGGACAGAGGGGTTCACGCTTGGTGGTTCCTCGGTAACAGGACAAGCTGTGTGTTTGTGTCTTCAGGAGAGAGGAAAAAGAGAGGCTGCTGAGGGAACGACTGTTTGATGATCCAGCGATGACCTGAAGGTCCGATTCAGGATGCAGGTGATTCTCATGAAGTGTAAAATGAGAGCAGTGACAGAACAGTTGCTGTGCCACGCCCCCTCTTTATTTGGAAACAGTTGGAGTGAAATACAGGAGCAGTCAATGATCTTCTTTAACCAAACACTGCATTTAACCAGAAACACTGATTTATTGTGAATATTTTCAGAGCAGAATCGTAGGCAAAACACCTTCGACGCAGATTTTCGCGAACTCAGCTATAGCAGCTCTCTAACACCAGGTCTTCCTGTAGCTGGGCAGGAAGTGACCACTTCTGGACAGGAAGTTAGGCTTATCGAGAAGATGTTTAGGTTTAGGCTATACTTTCTTGGAACAGAAAAATAATGTTATTCACCGGTTAAGCACTTTTTAAAATAACATTTTCACTCTGGTACAGTTTAGAGTGATGTAGGTCCGGTTTTCGATTACATTCAATGAAAAATTTCATTCGTTTTAGGTTTTTTTTTCACCAGCGTACTTAAAAAGTCACACCTGAAGGCGTTAAATGATGGCCAATCTGTATAAATTCCTTCTATAACTACTCTGCAGTCCTCAGGATATACACAGTGTGTGTGTGTGTGTGTGTGGGACTCAGAGGTGGTTAGTGGTATCCATCAATCGATAATGAAACAGTTTGAGATTTACTGGCTTCATTTAAAGGTGGATTATTTATAGACAAAGTGTGAAAATGAATATAGCTCCATACTGAGAATTGATCAGGAGTGTTTCAGTTCGAGCAGAAGCCCGTAACTGGACAGTAGGCCGTTATACCCGGTGGACTTCCTGTTCATTAGGACAGCATTAACAGAGTCAGAGGCATAACACAGCTCCGCTCGTTTCCCTGCTTGGTGTTTTATGGGCCCGTGTGATTAGCATACCGCCGGTCCACTCGGCACTCCCCTGTTAGTGGTTTTGTCTTCTTTCAAAATGAGCTTATTCGCTCGCTTATTCTTTTCTTTACCTGGGCCTCAGGTGCTGATGGGCCGCCAGCTCATATTGCCTGCCGTTGCATCATGCAGCTTCCGAACAGGAGAGTGTTAGTGATCTCAGGTGTTCAGAGCATCCGGCTTTATTTAGACGTAAGTGAGAGAGGGAACACTTCAGTGCAGGGTTTTATACACACATCTCCTCTGCACAGTCAATCAACTGTCTTTCTAATGGATCATTTTTCTCAAGGTGAATTATTATGATTTTTTTACCTCTAACTCTCTAACGTGGCTCGTTACTCTTCTGAGTTTGATCTCCTGACTCTCCTGAATGTATTTATTTCTGTAAAGCTGCTCTGTGACAGTGTGCATTGTGACTTGGACTTGTCTTAGGTTTAATGGCATTTGCACTTGGACTTGTTTTAGGATTCTCAAGAGAACTTGCAAATTTGTAAAATATACTGTATGAAAGCGCAGTAAAGACTTGACGGTTTTCGGTCTTTTTGTTTGGATCTTGACTCAGTCTTGCTTTCATTTGGACTTGGACTTGGTCTTGACTTGATCTCAGCTCGTCCTCGTCTTGGACTACAGCCCTGTGAGAGCATAATACCTCAATAAAGCTTTGTTATGATCTTTATTATAATATTACATCTTATCTATCAATAATCACCAATAACTGGCTCTGAAAGCAGAACAGGACGAGGCTAGGAAAAAGAAAAGCTAACAGAAACTATTCAAATATCTGCGCTGTTGGAGCTAAGCGCTAACATTTATTATACTGATCAAAGTTTCTTTTTATAAGAAAGAGATTTAAGAAGAACTCACACGGGATAATCTCTTCTAAGATCACGCTGTTGCAGGTCTTTCTCTCTGGAGTGCATCTTCACACAGTGCGAAATAAACATTTTAACACTAACATCATTCAAATACTAGATTTTTGATTTTATGAACTACGCAAATTTACACACATTTAATTAGACGATGTCTGAGTTGCATAAATAAATCTCTACATGCCCTGTGGATAAAGTTTGTTCAGGTGATTGATTGTGTAGCTGCTCTCCCAGGACAACATGAACAGCGTGAGCTGGAATTAACGTTATACTAAATACTGAATCCGCCTTTTCAGCACCAACAACTAAACCACTGAAACAGTTTATTTTATTTAAAAAATTGTGATTATTGATGTTTCTCTCATCACTGAGCAGACTATTAGCTTGCCAAATCACCAGCGTAAGCTAATGTTCATTATTAGTATGATTATTAGCATGATTAGCATGATTATTAGCATGATTAGCATTCTAACCTGAAAAACTGTAAAACTGAAGTATAAACTCACGGCTTTCACGTTTCTCTCCTCCCTCACAGGGGAAGTTTTTTTTCCCCTCATCATATTCTGTCATTCAGGCCAGCTGTTTAACTTACACTTGTCAAATAATGAATATTAATGAGCACTAAAATGTTTTCTTACGAATATTAAAGACCAGTGAGTAGTTTCAGTGAGTTGGGGAGGTGGAAATGGCAATCTATACCACAGGCTTGCTTTTCAGAGGAAACAATTCTCTTGATGTGTTTAATAAAACTTCAGCAATAAAGAAGTATAGGACCTTTAGCCTCTCTGTTCCTGTACATGAATAAGCACCTCCCCAAGTGCTTTATTCCTCTTATACCACAGCAGCTTGTCAGCGATTACACGTTTTACTTACTGAAGAAACAAGTCAGTTCCTGATGCCGCTCACGTTATAGCAGCTATAAACAGTCGTTCCCTCACCAGCCTCTCTTTATTCTCTCTCTTCAAGTTAATAAGACAAAAAAAGCGCAAAACGGCAAAGAAGCGTAAACTCGTCTGTCCTGAAGACGTCGGAAAACTTAAAGTTACAGCTTCACCTCTGACACTGGAGACTCCTTCCATAAATGTTCCATAATAAACAAATCCTTACAGAAAATCTCACCATATCAACGATTACACACGGGTTTTAATGAGTGTATGCAGAGCGTCCGCTGTACACGTCCCTGTGAACGAGCTGTTACTATAGAAACGATAACCTACAGTAACCTACACCCTGGAAAATTATGAACAATGCTAGCTTATTTTTTCCCTGCACTTTAAAGGATCATTAACGTTATCTCAGACGTGATGAAACGAAAGCACACGAGGCAGTTCCACTCAACATGCTTCTTTATATAACACCACATCTTCTAAAAGCCAACTGGAGAAGAGAAATGTGTGAAAAATGTCATGTTGTTAAGCTAATGCCTCCTCAGACTAATTACGTTAATAACACACACTTGCTGAATCCTTCTTCTTCCGACACTCGTCTCTGTACTCCGCTTCAGCTCGCAGGCGCGTATAGAACACGGTGTATTATATCTCACGTCATTATCTCACGGTGCCTTCAACCTCATCATACACCTTCACACTGCCCTCCACACCGTCTCATGGCAACCAGCACCTTCTTCCTTTAACCCGTGTAATTAACAATAAACTAACACCAGCATGTGTAGGAAGACAGGGCACTACATATCCTATCTTTAAAATCATTTCATCCAGATTTACGTGATTTACATTTACACCAACCGAGCTGCTAATGAGTCCAGCCTGGAGTTAGCATGAAGCATGCACAGCACACAGCTCTGACTAAGAGATGTTATTCTTGACCGTTAGTAGCATGTCATATGGTCTTTTTTATTTTGTATGGCCTTGTTGATGGAAACAGCTAGTGTAGCATGGATCTGGGATGTGTACGGGGGAATGAAGACATTGGTCTTGTAAACAGTTTTGAATAATTAACAAATACATCAATGCAGAGGATCATAAATCTGTTAGCAAGCCTCTTGGGCTAGTGGAAGCTCCAGACTGCTGCCCAGTCACATGTATGGCAAGCTAGTTAGCTAACTAAGTACATAACTAGCTCAAGCATGTGCTGCGTCCAACCAAAGCCCCGTAACTTGTAATTTCCAACTAGGAAAAACCAAAGAAGTTCTCCTCAACCCCTGAGTTCAGCATATGACGTCAGGTCAACAATGAAAACACTCAATAAAAAGCAAGAGCATGTAGGGTTTTTCCTTTCACGGGATGTAGAAGAAGAAATACGCTACTGAGCAAGCCCGGACACCTAATCCTCCTGTCCCAGTGGCCACGTGACGGATTTGTCTGCTCCTGCAATGTCCTTCACACACTCGACACCTAAAAATCCAGACAGTGCTGTGAAAGGTACGAGGTGTGTAACACACACACACACACACGCACACACAGATCCATCCAAGATTAAAAACTCATGAGAAATCAGTGAAAGGTAATACAACTAAACTATTCTTTATGCATCTCTTTTGCAGCATCATGATCTCTGTTTGAAATGCCACAGTGTCTCCCAACAGCAAAACAATGGCTGCCATCTAATTTAATTGTCTAATAAAAGCCAATGTGGCTGCACATTAGCAGCAGCTGGCTGCCCTGTAAAGCGCGATCGCATCAGGCAGTGGGCCGAAATACAAGTTTGAGGTCTGAGATGTGATGGAGTGAAACTCCTCCAGCGCCCTCGTGCTATCACTGCTAAAGCTGCCAATACAGCAGGATTAAGAGTGAGGAACTCAACCTGCCTGTCTGCGGACTGTGGGGTGGAGCTCTGAGATCCTTTAAGCCTTTGTATTTCTTCACTGCATAATTAAGTTCACTAGGTTTCAGAGATAAAATGATCTGCATTGTGCTCTAAGAAGTGGTTGGGGGGAAAAAGTCTGACCAAGACGGAGAACATCAGATCAGAGTTCCCATGAAAGCAATAAACATCTGTCTGCTATTTTTATTATCTGCTTGAATGTGTGTAAAAATATCAGGTGTTTAAGCATCAGGGGTGAAAGACCAGACAGACGTGATTAACTCTGGTATGTTCGTGATCAACAGCAGAACGTTAATTAAACAGCTAGGAAAGTAGGAGCAAGATAACAAGGTAGATAACTTCAGATAACTTCAACAGACTCTACAAACAACGAAAAAGCGGGAACATACAATGGAATGGAGAAAAGCAATCACACCTGGGAAATAACCTGGAATACAATACACAAATGGTACTGCTTCTGCAGAAAACGTTCCACACTGAAAAGCAAAACCTTCACTAAATTGTTGTGTTAGTTGAAATCTCAGTGAGAAACAATCATCGGGGTTTTATCCTTATACAGGAGCGCGCTTTACTGCAAACGGATTTCACGGTTTTTGGTCTCGACCTTGACTCGGTCTCACGTTCATTTGGACTTGACCTTGACTTGGCACTTTCACACCTATCAGTCCGGTAGCTGAGTCCGAATCAGAGCCAAAGGAATTCTTTTGGTTCATTTGCTATTTGCTTTGGCTTGTTTTCTCACTGCACATTAAAGTTCATATAGAAATCATAAAAATCACCTGAGCACAGAGAACACAGAACCAGATAATTATAGAAATGCCAAAATTAGTTTGTGTACTGAAACGTTTATCTTCTCTTTTTCTTCATCAGTGTTAATCTCAAGAGCACGTCACGGTCTGTCCTTCGGCTCAGTTTAGCAGCTAACAGCTACAGAGTCGTCTGCGACCCAGAGCACACGGCATGCTGGGTTTCACCACCCACCGTATATCTGTGTTGGTTAGTGATAGCGATAGTGTTAGTTAGCTAGTTAGTTAGTTGGATTAGCGTGTTACACAGTTATGGTACATAACTTTCACACTTTCACACTTCATACTTACTCGAGCCAAAACACGATACACATGTATTTACATAAGACGTACTATTATAATCCCCTGTATTAAAATATTAACTATAAAAAAGGAACCCAGTGATTCAAGAACATGTTTAGTTCCACCTGCCTTCTCAGTCTGATCCGTATCTCCTGTAAAAGAATGAAGACAAGTGAGAGTGGTTTAGTTTGAATGTTGTGAATCAGTTCACTATTACATTCGCAATTGTGATGCCATGTTGTGCTTCAGCAGCATTCATCACTGCCACCTCCCCTTCCTCCTCCTCCTCCTCCTCCTCCTCCTCTTCCTCCTCAGGGACACACTGGTGAGGTCATGGATAATTAAGCATTTCCAATTGGATTTTCCAGGTGGAATGGATTTAACATACAGAGCAAATTCTCCGCTTGGTGATTAGAAAAGAAAAAGAGACTCCCATTAAGGCATTTTCAGAATGTAAATCGCAGCCACTTTGTCACTGATTACATGAATGTGAATGTCATTAGCGAACTCCCAGAAGGTACTGGAAAGGAGGAGAATAAAACAGCCATGTTTACTCTTCAAATGTTTAGCGACCCATAATCTTATCTCCTGTCTTCTAGCGCTGCAGTCTTCTCCCCGAGACCCCCAGTGTTACGCTCTGTGTTATTGTTATGTCATTATTATATCATAAATGACGCATACCATGTGGATTTCTCCAATTAAATTAACTGAATTCGGCCTTTTCAGGTCGAATAGTTAGGAGTTATGGGCTAGCCGCTGTTATTAGCCATTTGTTGCTGTTCGAGAACATTGGTCAAATTGTAGAGAAAATCTTGTAGCGTACTCTCGGCTGAAAACGTTCATCAAGAAGGCCAGGTTTATCCAGAGTTTAATCTCAGTTCTCTGGAAGGGGCAGTCATGGCCAATATTTCCCAATCCCTGAATGCTGATTGGTCAGAAGGTCAAGCGGATGTTATCGTTATTGTTTCTTTAGTAACAGCTCATCCACAAGGCAAGTTATTCCTTAATTATGAGTTATTATAAGTTATTCTGAACAAAGATAGTGAGATAAGACTTTATTGATCCCAATCGGAAATGAGAGATCAGAGGATACTGATACTGATTCTCTAAGCAACATGGCTGACGTTCCCTCTCTAAACAACATGGCTGACGTTCCCTCTCTAAACAACATGGCTGACGTTCCCACGCTTCCTGCCTTGTAACGATCAGAACCTGTCATTTCATATACTGCAGTTTTATTTTAACACGTCTTTCTTCTTGATTGATAATTACTAAAGTTGGCTATTTTTCTAAACAAGTGCAGATTATTCTCCTTATTCTCCAATCAGAAATCCGAAGTGCCTCTGTCCAGCTAGTTACGCTACGCTCCGTTGTAGCAGCTGTAAACAGCCGTTCCCTCACCAGCCTCTCTTCCTCCCTCCAAATGAATGACTAAAGCAAACGCAGCTCGTTCCGCACGTTGCCGAGAAACCGCAAAGAAGCTCAAACTCCTCTGTCCTGAAGGCGTTACAGCCTTAACCTCAGACACTGGAGACTCCTTCCATAGATGCTAAATAAATAAACGTCTCGTTGCAGAAAACCGTATCAGTGATTATTATATTTTTAAAACATCCATTTGTGTGGAGCGTCTGCTGTCCACGAGCTGTTACTATAGAAACGATGACGTACTGTATGACGGAAATAAGCCGCTAGTGCAAACAGCATAATATTATGAATTAATATTAATGTGTTAATTAGCTCTTATGAATAAGTAAATATTAATAATAAACCCTTAGCTGGACATTTATTATGTTTTTATTATCCATTTTTATGTACAATGATGCAATATTCAAATACATCACACTCAACACATCACACTCAACACTCTACTACAGCAATCGTTAACGCAGAAGTGTTTAAATATTAAGCATTTTTGGAAAAAAACATGGAAAGATAATCTGTATCATAAATATCATTAAAAACGACACTTCATTTTTAATAATTATTCAACATTGAGAAATCAAGCTTTTTTCTGACAATGCTGCATTTTGCTCTTAAATGAGTAATGGGTTTTAGCACAAAATTAGCAAATGCAAAATGTGCTTAACGAGTGTGCGTGCTAATGGCATGAGGGCATTGAGGGCGTTCGAATGAGTGATCATTTATTTTCAGTCTATAATTTGGCGAACAGATTTGTACTTAACAGCATTGTATTAAGGAATAGCATTGTATTCCTTTAAGCACTTGCCCCGAGTGCAGGACAAGCTGTTTCTCTGAGCACAGAATGGAAGTCAGCTAGATTTTGCCATTGCCTGTGAGTAAAGGCAGCATTTTTAACAGTAGTCATTAACGCTAAGAGTACTTTGGCTCGTGGTAATAAGATGTCATTTATTGATCTATGGGAGAAATAACAAAACCTACAGCTATGCCACTAAATTGTGTGAACAGAGGTTAAACTCCTAACCCCTGATTTTTAAATTCATTCCTAAAGCACCGCCCGAGCGTAATGATAGCGTTTATACATTTCAGTAGCTCGCACTGAGGGGAAAAAAAGAGTCGTGTTTTTTTTTCCTGCCACTAACACCAGCTTATCGAGGTCCACAGACGCAGATAAGAGGAATTCAATTATTCAATTAAGTTGTAGCTGAATAGATACCTGCTTAAAACAAGGTCTTGTGGAGCTTCATTTTAGAGAGAGACTTCGGTGTTTGTTTTTACAGCTGCCTTGAACTAGCAAGCTAACAACCTGACCTTTAGTGACCTCTGTTTTAGATCAGTGAGCAGTCATCGCTCAGCAGTGACCAGGAGGCTGGGAGGTCAAATCCCCAAACAGAAATACGGCACTTAACCATTAAGTACTGTAGCTGTACCTCATCAGCATCGGTGAGGAAATAATCTCTGATTCATTCACTCTCTTCTCTTCTTCTTCTTCTGTACAGAGTGTGCAAGCGCTCTTCTCTGTTTTGGTGGTGATGTGACGGAGCAGGAGCATGGCGGACATTTCGAATTATGTTTGTTTCACTACGGCACGCAGATCTACAGCAACATGAAACTGACAAATGAATAAACGTAAACTAAAATAGAATCGCTGAATCTCAACAAAATCTCACAGCAAATAAATTTTAATAAATAAATATATTAATAAATATCCAAGTTTGTTGCTCGACTCCTATACTGTGAGGTGAGATTAATTTTGTATTTTGTGACTGATGTGATGGTAACTATCACATGGTTTCCCTTGCTCCTGTTTCGGATTCCCACTGCTCGGACAGTTTTAAAGTGTGAGGACGGCGGGAGGTTCCCGAGATTCTGTTTAGTGCTGTCTAAGCAGAGAGACTGTCACGCTAGAGAGAGTCCTGTCAGACAGAAGTCTTATGATTTACACAGTCTCGCCTATGTGTAGGGCATAGGACATAAGGTGTAGGGCTTATTGTGTAGTGTGTAGGAAGTAGGCTGTAGGGCTTAGGCCATAGGGTGTAGAGTGTAGGGCATAGGACGTAGGGTGTAGGGCTTATTGCGTAGGGTGTAGGGCATAGGACGTAGGGTGTAGGGCTTATTGCGTAGGGTGTAGGGCATAGGACATAGGGTGTAGGGTGTAAGGTGTAGGGCTTATTGCGTAGGGTGTAGGGCATAGGATATAGGGCGTAGGGCATAGGGTGTAAGGTGTAGGACTTATTGTGTAGGGTATAGGGCATAGGACATAGGGTGTAGGGCGTAGGGTGTAAGGTGTAGGGCTTATTGCGTAGGGTGTAGGGTGCAGGGTGTAAGGTGTATGACATAGGACATAGGGTGTAGGGCGTAGGGTGTAAGGTGTAGGGCATAGGGTGTAAGGTGTAGGGCTTATTGCGTAGGACACAGGGTGTAGGGCGTAGGGTGTAAGGTGTAACCATACACCTTATTGCGTAGGGTGTAAGGTGTAGGGCTTATTGCCTAGGGTGTAGGGCATAGGACATAGGGTGTAGGGCATAAGGTTTAGGGATTATTGCATAGGGTGTAGGGCATAGGACATAGGGTGTAGGGCATAGGGTGTAAGGTGTAGGGCATAGGACATAAGGTGTAGGGCGTAAGGCGTAGGGCATAGGGTGTAAGGTGTAGGGCTTATTGCGTAGGGTGTAGGGCGTAGGACATAGGGTGTAGGGCGTAGGGTGTAAGGTGTAGGGCATAGGACATAGGGCGTAGGGCGTAGGACACAGGGTGTAGGGTGTAGGGCACAGGGTGTAGGGTGTAGGGCATAGGACATAGGGTGTAGGGCGCAGGGTGTAGGGCGTAGGGTGTAGGACACAGGGCGTAGGGTGTAGGACACAGGGTGTAGGGTGTAGGACACAGGGTGTAAGGTGTAGGGCAGGTGACTCACACTCACTCAGGCTCAGTGCTGCTCTTGTGGGAGTTGGGTGGCTCAGTGGGAAAGACAGGACAGGACTCATGAGATCATGTTCGTGAGTATTCAGGCCCAGGCAGCATGTAGGGCATAGGACATGGGACATAGGACATAGGGTGTAGGACATAGGACATAGGGTGTAGGACATAGGACATAGGACATAGAACATAGGGCACAGGACATAGGGTGTAGGACATAGGACATAGGGTGTAGGACATAGGGCATAGGGCATAGGGTGTAGGACATAGGACATAGGGTGTAGGACATAGGACGTAGGACATAGGGCATAGGGTGTAGGACATAGGACATAGGACATAGGGCATAGGGTGTAGGACATAGGACATAGGGCATAGGACATAGGACGTAGGACATAGGGTGCATGTACCGCTGCACCGCTGGTAGTACTGCATCACTGATGCCTTTATTAAACTGATTATTTCCAGCTCGTACATAAAGGTTAGGCAGTTTGGTTCACAGAGTCTGCAGTTACACGTGCACTTCATATGATTTTAACTACACAACATGCAGAAGTGATGATACAGTTTGCTTATTACACCTCTGTGATTAACAGCTCGTTATGTGTAAGTGCAGAAAGGTAAGCGCAGGCGTCTAATGCGTGTATTTCACAAACTGCCTCTTTAATGCGAAATACAGGCTGCGTGTAGGGCATAGGAGCATCAGGGTGATTTAGAGAAGAAGCAGAAGCATTCAGTAAGTCCCTCAAGGAAAAAAAAAGACAATTAACGTTAATATCATAAATAAATTATAGCGCTATTCAGAAGCTACGTGAGAGTTATGCTCGCGGGGGCGGAGTTTATCTAAAACAGGGGCGTGTCTCAGTTACGCTCGAGTCTGATCTTCAGCTTAAGCGCATGTTTCCTGCATGATTTCGGCTCAAGTGAGGAGCAGCATTAAGTCCAGCGCCGCTGTTTATTTATTAGTTATTTTATTAATTCTGCAGATCAAAATAGTGAATTAAAAGCGAGATGAAATCTCCTCCATCCCACACACACATTACGATTTAGTGTCTCATGGCTTCATTAAGTTGTGCTCGAGTAACTGTCAGAGCATGATATAAAAAAATACAAGTAAAATAAAACTCAAGAAAAAAAAAAAGATTATTTTAGTGTGATTTTAATAATCTTACAAGTTAAGCAGCTGCGTAACCCGGTTCTTAATATGCGAATCTTTCCCTGCATCACTTTTGTACCAAAGTCTCTGGCACTGAATACAGCCTTGTTAGCATTTTGACACGACGTAATCGTTAAAGAGTAGTAACTGAACGACGGGGATGGTGCGCTAACCAGCGCTGATAAACAATTATCGACAGGGTGGGTGTTAAATGATCTGGATTTGATCAATACTGATCTGTCAACTGCAGACCTCCAGCACTGACTTGATAAAGCAGCTCATGAATCGGACGACCTCGTCTCTCTTCTAAAAGTCGGAAATTCTTCACTCACTCAAACAAAAGTCAGTTACACTGCTTTGCAAAGGTTGCGTATTAGAGTGATGTGTATCGATGAATTTATGCTCTGCTGTTAGAGAGGTTCACAGTCACGTGATATCAGACGTGAGAAAGGGCCAGTGAGACTGAATGAACCTGTCCATCTGCAGTGTGGACATCCGTCTGATTCAGTCCAGACAGACGGAGAGAGAGAGAGAGAGAGCCGGGAAGGGTAAGGTAAGAAGAGGAGAAAAGGGAACATGGAGAGAACGAGTGTGTGTGTGTGTGTGTGTGTGTGTGAGAGAGAGAGAGAGAGAGAGAGAGAGGTGGCAGACAGAGATGGATGATCCATCCATAGTGGCCATTTTCTCAGAGAATAGGAGAGGCTAATGAAACAGAGGCAATACATAATGAGGTCAAAGAAAAAAAAAAAAAACAGCCACCTAGAGAGGAGCTGATAAAAGCAGACAGTTAACTAGACAAACCCTCCAGCGTGCTCGCTTAATCCCTAACACTCTCAAATACACTCTGACCCCGCTAGCAAGCGGGGGCCACGCCGGCGTCGCTCCGTCGGACCTGATTACGCATCGTTAGATCACGGATAGAGAGTGATAAATGATCAATGTGTCTTATAGGAGTTCATTCTTTTCCTTTAACAGTATGTTGATTTAAAAAAGGCAGCTTGTCACGTTACCGAGAAACTGTGAAGCGTCTGTCCTGAAGACGTCGGAGAACTTAAAGTTACAGCTTCACCTCTGACTGTTACAAAGCGCTGACACTGGAGACTCCTTCCATCAGTGACGCGAGGCGTCTTCCGTACAAATGAGCTGTTACGATTCTCTCGATACTGTAGAAAGCAAGGTAAAGGTGTTGACGTGAGTGAACTTTCTCTCCTGGACTCGGAGCACGGAGATTTTCCAGCACTCAGATGTCAGTACTGAGGTTGATGTTGAGAGGCTCGGAGGGAAAGGGATTATCATCCTCAGTGTAAAATACTGCAGAATACCCACATAATTACAGATATGCTAACCCATGCATACACTACTGATTTATCCCTGCAACAAACAGTAACTCATAAGATGGACAAATAAAAATACTTTCGATCTCGATATTGTTTACGATTTGAAATTGTTTACTGCCATTTTGTAAAATAAAGCACTGCCTGTAACTGCAGCTGTCTAAGGCTAATAAGTGTCATGTAGCGTTATTTACATAAAATATGACAAGCTAATTATGTTCATCAATACAAACAAGTACACATGTGAGGAGTGACTCTTGCTATTGTCTTCGTTTCCACTTGACAAGTGTTTATATATGTGGACTGACTATGTGTTGTGTTAGCATAAGAGCTACAAGACAGTTTTTGTGTTGCATTGTGCTGAGGTGATCAGTTTAGTTACTGTTCCCAAATCCTGATTCTGAAAAACATATTGTCTAGCATCCAGACCTACGCATTTTAAAAATTAGACCCCATAATCTAACAGCATGTTACTACGAGTCAAAACAGCGTGAATGTGGATTGATTGACAGTTGCGTAAGTGTTGTGAACTCTCCCATATTAACTGACCCCCTGGAAGCCCCGCCCCCTTCCCTCCACCTCACATTAGTAATATTTCGACCGGTACTCATCCTCGCTTTCTGTCACGGTGAATGGAGAATGCTAATGCACTACGCCTAATGCCATTACTGTACATTTGCAAGAAAACCTGACAGTGAGGTGAAAAGTGTAGATAAGAAAAGAACCTCAAGGTCACCGTTCCACAGCGCCACTTTAGTTGTAAAGCAGTGCGCCATTCTTCTTAGCTGCCACTTCATTAGGCTTTTGTATATGTGAAGCAGTGAAGCTGTCACTCATTACGGGAAGTGATGGCCTTTATCAGCGCACTTCAGAGGGCTCTGGGTGCCGCGTGCACACGGTGGCCCGGGGTTATTTATGGGCACTGGCAGGTCGAGTCTGGGGAGATGAGACGACAACCGAAGCAGCGAGACGCTGACTAGACACTTACAACCTGCACTTTCATTTAATTTACACACAGCCACTTTTCACTAATATTCATATCTAGCATTTCATTTATTTTGCATATAAATTATTAGATTTATATTTTACAAACAAGGAAGTGCACCAACATTCATTTAACTTCAAATTTTGTGATGACATCAGTTTTTAAAAATGTATCCAAATTAATAATATAAGTAATAATTAAATAAAATGTCTAGTTTTTCTGTGTTGTATAATTCTTATGATCATATGACTCCTATACAGTATATCCAAACTCATGTACAGTATATCCAAACTGATAAACAATATATCTAAACTCATGTACAGTTTATCCAGACTTACATACAGTATATCTAAACTTACATACAGTATATCCAAACTCATGTACAGTTTATCCAAACTTACATACAGTATATCCAAACTTACATACAGTATATCCAAACTCATGTACAGTTTATCCAATCTTACATACAGTATATCCAA
>CM075014.1:249322-278937 GCA_037576675.1 Pangasius sanitwongsei | reverse complement strand
AGTATATCCAAACTTACATACAGTATATCCAAACTCATGTACAGTTTATCCAATCTTACATACAGTATATCCAAACTCATGTACAGTATATCCAAACTCATGTACAGTTTATCCAATCTTACATACAGTATATCCAAACTCATGTACAGTTTATCTAAACTCATGTAACCTCATGTAAACTCATATCCAGGAACTCTGTGGGGCCCAGTGATGAGGATCTTTAGACCATTAGTTCCTTCAGCACTAGGTTGACTTGATGATTATAAAACATACATTTTCTTCTTTGTAAACCATTGTGTTGTTCATCTACTTACATTTTTTGGTTTGTTCTCTTGCTCTTTTTCTCTCTCACCCAAAATTCATGAAGGTGATGGAGCACTACCCACACATTCTCCAGTAAAGGTTCCTGATGCAGTTTTGAATTCATCATTCCCTCAGTGACTGCAAGCTGTTCTGGCCCTGAGGCTGCAAATGATGCTCCGTCCTCCATGTGAATCTGTAATGTTTTTGATCAGGACCTGGTTCACGGCACAAGGTTCATATGAACATACTTTTCTTAGAAGAGACGTTGTGTGTGATTTACAGAACAGTGCCTGACTCCTTTTAGCCTTTGGACATGTTATTAGTCGAGTGGTTTACATCCATTTTAAAACCTAGACTTTAAACAGTGTTTAAACAGTGTATATGTGTTTGCGTCTTTTATTATGACTTAGATAACATGTTATGAGCAATGCAGTAATCCAGATATGTTTTACAAACTTATTCCTGCAAATCTACTTGGATGTGAGGTGGGTAAGGGGGTCAGAAGGGGATGGTGGAGCATGGGGTATTAAGGGTTAGGGTCAGTGAACCATGGCTGTTATATAGGAGACTATAATAATAATAATCTCTTAATAACATTGACATTAAAATGTTGCTAGGGCAGAGGAGGGCAGGACAGTCTACTTTTAATTATCTTCAGTGTATCTCAGATGACAAATGCTTACATCGTACAGGAATTAGAAAGCCAGACTTTCCACTTATAAACACTTAAAATCTAACAAAAAAACAGATAACAATAGTGTTGTGCTTTGCTTTGCAATGTGCAATCACTAATAAAACTTTGAACATTTCAGGATCATTATTATTACTCATCACTTTTTTGCCCCATTATGTAAAACTTCCACTTGATACAAATACAGTAAAATCGGTGAAAGTGTAAAGATGAACAAGTGGCTGAAAAGTACTTAAAAATGTCGCTACCATGTGGCTACAGCCGAGGATCAGTTTGATTATTTCATTAAACTTCTGTCTAAACGTATGTCCTGAATATCACACATTGCACAGAAAGTGGCCCACGCTGAATGTGACTAAAAATTAGGCAAATTATTTATTACATATCGATGTTATTCAAAAAAAAACGTAGTGGAGATGTGGGCGTGGTTAAATTATTTTTGGTACAGCATGCACAGCGCAAATCGGGCAGGGGACGCAGATCAGGTGAGTATAATATACACGGATACACAGATGTGGTTGAGAAAAAGACCCTGAGATTCATCATATAGATGGTGCTACATGACAGTTAAAGATGATTTTAAACACACGTGTGGTACACATCCGGTAGCCCTATGCTACAAAATCAAAACTAAAACGAACAAAAATGAAACACTTTATATAACATAAACATACACAGACTCCAATATACGCAGTATAGTATACTAAACACTAAAATATATCCAAATCACTTACTCTGGAAAAAAAAGCCGAGGTTTTGTGGAAGCACAAATGGATTAAAATGGATTCTTGTCACAAACCTGCTCTATGAGTTAGAGAACTACAGGAAGAGGTCATGTGAGTGTTAACAGAATGAACAGATGACACGGAATGACAGCAGTCTGGACACAGTTTACGAGTAATGATCAAAGCGGAACTACAGCGTCTTCCTACAGCACGAGTCACTTGATCAAGTCACCTGATCATCAGATCATCGTTACTGCATGTAAACGGTGTGTATAATAGAGTGCATGAGGACGGCTCCTGAAAAAGTGTTTCTCGATGCATCGCCACACTGGCAGGAATAAAACCTTTGGCCAAGTAAAAGGAAACTGCTGACCTGAGCGACTTTTAGCCAACTTTTTTTTTATGTACAGTGCCTGACCTCTGCAAGGAAGTCCTGGAATGCGCTTGTTGAAGTAGCTCGAGGCAAAGGTCATCATTTGAGTTTTTCTCACTGCACTAGTTGCAGAAGTTGTGAAAATGATCTCTGAAAATGTCCTCTCCTATTGGAACGCCACAGATGAACATATGGCCCAAGCTGTCCGGTGAGAGAGGGGACAAAATGGTACATTTGGCTGCAGTGACGGACGTCCTGCTGCCTCTTGGACATGGTTCCACTTAATTCACGTCACTGCTCATATCTGCTTCATCTGATTCGCTGCTCATTGGTGTATCCTCGAACATGAAGCTGCAGACTCTGAAAGAAAGAGTGAGAAAGAGAACACAGAAGACAAGGAGACTGGACAGGACAAAACAATGAGGAACATAATGTAGACCCGGGCATGTGAACTAATCTCAACTTGGTTAAATATTAAAAGAAGACTGGACATGTTATCTCTAAAACCATGTATAATCTTTTATTAATTGGGCTCCAGCCAATCAGCCGTGACTGTAGACTGTGTCAGAGGCGACTATAACCAAGTCTGCTTTAATGTGGTGAAAGAAGAATAGACACTGGCTGTTCTTAAAGCACAAAGTAACTCTGATACTTTTAAAGCAGTTCTTCTCTACATCATCATCATACACGAATTAACACTAGGCCTACCCCTAGACCCTTGTCCAATAACGGGCTCCGCTTCACCACCACAGAGCAGTGCAGCGACTGTCGGATATTTCATTTGACAGCACAAACAAAAGCTGTGCAATATTTCCTTTAAAGAGCCGTGTTATCCAACTTCAGCCGAATTCTTCGTAACAGATCAGGTTCCCATGCCTCTGCTTCACATTCTTCTCTTATTGAGACAGGAAGTTGTTTGTTCATTTCAAATGGAATCATCGTCCTGTAACATCGATTACACTGTCACTCAGCTTTGCCTTCAGAAACCTGTGAAAGCGAGTGAAAAATGTGTCCGTTTTCATTCCTTCATTTCATTCTGACTGGCATATTCAAGGTAATAGCAGATACGCACGCTGGCTGATTGCCCAGCGAACTGGCGCTATGGCGTTGTTCCATCATAGATCATCATGCGTTTAATAGATTACCTCAGCACTGATTATTGCGATGGTGGCCCGATTCACTGTGGGCTCAGAGAGAAAGTGAGAGAGTTTAATAATAGGCACTGTGGATTTTTTTGGCCAGCTTTAGCAAGGTGACAGCTCTGACACCCACTGCACAAGACCCCATGCCTTATATATATATATATATATATATATATATATATATAATCTTGTGTGCTGCTCTGTGCCAATCACTCCAGACTAATTTTAACTCTGGTCTATGGAGAATATGCAGATTCAGAGGAGGAATTTTTTTTCTTGACTGACACCGGCATCTCCAGCACAGAAGAAGCAACCTCTTGGACCGTTTCCATCCGTATTTTTGATACCGCAGCACCTGCTGAAACGTGGCACCATAATTGATGGGTGCCATAAAGATTTTCAAGGTCGTTAAGCATCTGTCGAGAGAAGGTGAGATACCTGCGAGGTAATCTGAGCTCGCAATAATCACCGAGCAGGAAACTATATCCAGTGCAAATCAGGAAGCTGTCCTTGACACAGTCTTTCAGAAATAATGCTTCCACACTGTACTTCTCCTTGTCGCTGGGGTAAGGTACATTTTTTTGTGAACATGAATATAAAGTGTACTTTTAAAAATAATTTCAGGTACAAAGTTTCCTGGGTAAAAATACCCTGCACATGTCCCCTTGATAGCACCACTCCAGTGACAAGGAATTAATTACTTATTTCTCCGGTGTATTTTCTCCACTGTGAGCAACACCAGCAGTAGGATAAAGACTCTAAGCCCTCCATTACACAGGGCAATTTGGTGTCTGATCTTCCCGTAAGCCTGCTGTTACACAGATGTGGAGGAAAACCTAAAGACCTGAGCATGGGACGGGGCGTGGATTAAGCTGTTTATTTCTCCTCCACCATCACAGTTTCCCGACTTGTTCACTTCAAGCGTACTGATAGCACCATCCTGACAAACAGTGTCTGAACGCTTTATTATTTTAGCTCTCATGTAGCCATGTCCACTTATCGAATTCACGTCCTGATAATGTAGAGGCAGAACATGGCCATGTCCGCAGACAGACCTTTTACACTGGGGTTAGAGCCGGTGAATTTATTGGGGTGAATCGAATCAAATCAGCTTGCTAGTAGCAGTAATGTTAACTGGATTAGACTCTTGGATTAGTCTGTTTTATTGACTATAAATAAACAACTAATGTTAGTTCAATTTTAAGTTGATGTATTTCGCAATGTTACTCATTAATAACATATCATGAGCATGATAAAGTGCATCATTAACTATTATTATTAACTGTTGATGGCTTAAGATAATTCAGAAATAAACTTACCATATTGAACTGAATGAAGTTAAATGGTGTAACCGGAGGCAGAGCGGTTTATTGTAGAATGCCACATAACAGATCACACAGAGTAGAAATCAGCGCAGTACACATTCAGCATTGTGATATATACCAATCAGCCATAACATTAAAACCACCTGCCTAATATTGTGTAGATCCTCCTTGTGCCACTAAAACACCTCTGAGCCGCCGAGGCCTGGACTCCACAAGACCTCTGAAGGTGTGCTGTGGTTTCTGGCACCAAGACGTTAGCAGCAGATCCTTTAAGTCCTGTAAGTTGTGAGGTGGAGCCTCCATGGATCAGACTTGTTGACACTAGATCTGAGGAATTTGGAGGCCAAGTCAACAGCTTGAACTCTTTGTCGTGTTCCTCAAACCGTTCCTGAACAGTTTCTGCAGTGAGGCAGGGAGCGTCATCCTGCTGAAAGAGGCCACTGCCATTAGGGAACACCGTTGCCATGAAGGGGTGTAACTCGGTCTGCAGCAATGTTTAGGTAGGTGGTACGTGTCACAGTAACATCCACATGAAGGCTAGGACCCGAGGTTTCCCAGCAGAACGTTGCCCAGACCATCACACTGCCTCCGCCGGCTCGCCTTCTTCCCATAGTGCATCCTGGTGCCATCTCTTCCCCAGGTAAGCGACGCACACGCACCCGGCCATCCACATGATGGAAAAGAAAACATGATTCATCAGACCAGCCCACCTTCTTCCATTGCTCCATGGTCCAGTTCTGATGCTCACGTGCCCGTTGTAGGAGCTTTCGGTGGAGGTCAGAGGTCAGCATGGGCGCTCTGACCGTCTGCAGCTACACAACTCCATACGCAGCAAACTGCACTGTGTGTTCTGACTCCTTTCTATCAGAGCCAGCGTTCACTTTTTCAGTTTGTGCTGCAGCAGCTCTTCTGTGGGATCGGAGCAGACGGACCAGCCCTTGACAGGTGCCATTGTAATTAGATAATCAACGTTATTCACGTCACCTGTCAGTGGTTTTAATGTTAAGGCTGATTGGTGTATATTAACTGTGACGCTGTATTTCTGCAATGTGGACTTCACTCAAATCACAAACCAGATGATATGAAAAGTTCTGAAAGGTTAAGGGGGTTAAGGTCATGGATGCCAATTTTAGTGTTTAGGTAGGTGTGTGTGTGTGTGTGTGTGTGTTCTATCCAATCGATAATATGTATTGCAGTGAAGTGATGTTTTTCACATGACTTGATTCTACGAGATGTCGGTATTTTAGTTCTAGAGGTGGCGAGACTGGCTGAGGCTAACTTTCTCGTTGTTTTTGTGTGTGTGTGTGTGTGTGTGTGATTGTCTGCTCATGAAGACCCCGGGGCTCGGCGTTTATATCGGCTAATTCTCTTCTCGTGATGGCAGTACCTTTGACTATTTTATTAGCTTCACAAGACGTTTTATTGATTCTATTTATTAAATGTTTTGTTTGTAATGACTTGTCAACTGCCTTATAACTTAATATGTTCAAAAACCAATTACTACAAAGTGTGTGTGTGTGTGTGTGTGTGTGGTGGCCTGGGAGAACCCTTCACGTGGTGAACATGGACATTTTCTACTACAGCGCCTTGTGTTCAACTCTAATAAACTTTTTCCTAATATTGCAGTGTTATAACCTGGAATAAAGTGAAGAAAAAAAGGAGAAGCTCTTGCCCTTTATCTGTATGGTTTTGTGCTCCTACACAAGACTAGAATGTATCCCGGGAACGGAATTGACAATTCACGTCAAGTGTGAAAACGTAGGGCCGGCTCATCGCTAGCGGAGATGACGTAAATGCTAGGTGTCGTAAATGATATGGGTTTCTCAGTATTTATGCCCCGTCAGTCTAACATACTGCCTGCTCATAAAAAAGCAGAGAGGGCTGAAACAGTGGGATTAGAGATGCCATGACACACACTGTTCACACCACAAGACCTGGTTCAGTTTTATACATGGTGCAAGTGTGTTTTGGACACGCTAGTTAAAGACGGTGAAACTTTTTTTTTTTTTTTTGCTGGTGAGGAAATTAGTTTAATGCAGTTACAGTCAACACAGCTAAATTCACACTTACAATTTCCACTCATATCTTTAGAATGATGTAATTTACGCATGTACGCTTCCACAGCTCTAAGGTTCACTTCTGCACACAAAGGAAGGATGGACAGCTTGTTCTTCTTAATTGTGAAAGCACTAAGCGTTGTGAATCATAGCCATTTGGGAAACATTATGAGTGCTTGGACCCCAGTGATCGCCTCTCACACTATATTTATTTCAGGAAATAAGTCAGTCAATAAGTTTTCTACGCCGGTTAGCATCCACGGAAGCGTGACTTGCCTGGTTCTCCGAGGACTTCAATAACAGGAAACATAATTTCCTAATAGGAGCATGAAGTGCGATATGCTAATGTAGACATTATCTCAAGTGTGAACATTGCCACTGTCTGAACCTCTTGATCTATGCATAATAAGAGCCTGAGGAAGAGCTGAGAACGTTCTCTCTCATTGGTCCAAGCAATAAACCTGCTTTAAGGGAAATAGGTTAATGGGTTTAGACAAAATAAAATCTAAATCATTTTATCATAGATCGAAGCAAATCACAGTTGTTATCCATGTTTGCTAACTAGCCAATGTCCCAGCTTTTATAAGAAAAACTTAAGAATAGTAACTTTTTAAGTTTTTTTCTTATTTTATTTTAGCTATTTTCTTATTATTTGACACAATTTGTGAAAGGAAGATGATATAAAAATGAACCGTTGCACATTTTCACATTACACATTGGTATAATATCGGTATAAGGCCAATAATAAGACTATGCCATTTGTCTCCTGCACGTGTTCCTTCTCTTCGAGCTCTACCTGCCGCTCCTCGCATCCCGCGCACCTGTTACCACGGTTATTTCTGCACTCCGGTTTCCGAGCGCCGCCGATGCAGTGCGAGATCAGACTCCAGAAAAGCTCGTTCTTGTCCTCTGGCACTTGAAGAGTCCGTCTCCAAAACAACTCCGACTGTATTCTGGGCTCTAACTTTGTTTGCCTGCTGAGCTCTGCTTTAAACTTCGGAGCTAGTTCAAGCTCGAAAACTTGGGCTGTGTCCACTGCCAGCTTCTGAAACGCCTCCTGCCTCGCCGTATGCGGTGCTGGCTAATATCGCAGCAGAAACTGTCTGCTTTAGTCACAGGCCTTCCTTTTTTAGGAGATGGGAGCAGGTGTTGGAGCTCATTTCGAAAGTGCGACTGAAACCTCCTCCACTCGCCGTCAGGGGAATTGGTACTGTATCCGGTGAGCTCACTGCTGAAGGGGGAAGATTTGGCAACCGCTCAGCAATACAGAAAGAGAGAGAGAGAGAGAGAGATAGCAGATAATGACATTGGCTCTCAATTTTTTTAATTTCTTCGAATCGTGAGACCGTGTTCAAGAGTGAGATTAATTTGATTTAATTTAATTTTTTAACTTGCTGTAGAGGGTGTGGCCATGCTTGATCATTACTAGGTCACATGACCATAACATATCTGTAGTCCCCCAGAAGCATCTCTTCTCTGCCACGCCCTTTTAAACCTCGTCTATAATTTACTGTTCTGCGTTTTAATCAGAAAGGGAAAAGAGCGCGCGATTCCGGGAGCGTCTTTATACTTAAGAAAAAAAAAAAAACAACAAAAAACTCTTTCCATACCGGATTTATTTCTACTGCTCACTTTATAGAAGAGAAAATACATCGTAATCCATAAAAATCACTAACGTGACGGATTCCGACTAAAATCCCAGAGATTCTCCGGGAATAATTACATTACACACTTCCACAATGAAAACTAATCCCGTCTGAATAAGGCCCTCTCTTATCTCTGCCTCTCTTATCAGCAATTTTCTCTAAATGTTCCTCTTAATTTGTAATACAATAGAAATTTTTTTTTTTTCGGTCTGAGGACTGAACGCTGCAGTCTTACACCTATTATCAAGTCTCTTGTTCGTTTGTTCAAGCAGCACAGAGCTGCACCGTGTCTGAGTGGGTTGAAGCCTTTAAACCGATAAAGTCACACATTGCCAGTCGGCGTAGGATCAAAAGTCTGCTGCAGCACCATCTGAGCTGCTTTCAGTGAAAAAGCCTCACAACAGGTCGCATCACTAATTCCGGGTAAAGCAAAGGAACAGAGCAAAGGAGAGAAATATCCAGAAAAAGTGTTTTATTATTTATATATAACACACTGTCACAAAGACTCGGGACATCAGTCTCTGTGGTGGATTTATTCCCGTTTTCGTTCCTCTTAACGCCCTCATTTGTGCTTTTGTCTGACAAATGAATGCTCTCGAGACTATAATCTATTAACTACACTGTATGAAAAATACATGTGATGGATTCTATTGTGTGGCTCAAATATTTCCATGCCTCATGAATACATTAATATAACACAGAGCATTGTGGGTCTAATTACCGAGGCATGTTCCTGCGGGAGATCCCGGCTGGTTTTTCAGCAAACACCGTGAGTTCGTTTGTCGAGACACAATCAAAGTGAATTTGATTCTTTTGATTCGTTTGCTGTTTGGTTTCACAGTGCACAGAAATTAAACAAACCTAAAAGCCAAACACAAAACCCCTCCGTCTGACGGGTGTGTGGAATAAGCACACAGAAGGTTCCTGATTTTCTGTAACAGCTTGAGGGCCTAAGACCCATGAGCATTGTCCAGTAAGGTAGTACAAACATGCGTATGAGGTGCTCATTGGTCTAGCTGTGGGAAATGAGGACCAATAATTACTGAGCATGAGGAAGAAATCGATGAGTAAACAAAGTGGATGACGTCAAATGAGGGTGTGTGTGCGGTGTGGGAAAACGTAGAGGTTGAAATTAATATTGGAAACTTTGTGCCTGTGTTTATTTACTGTAAAAAGAAATCTAGCCTCGCTTTTCTACAGTTTTCCCTCCTGTACACCAGCGTCATCACTCCCAGGCACAGTTTGGCAATTTCCCAGCGTGAAGAAGACCTCAGGAGTTAATGATCAGCTTCAGTGAGTACGCTAGAGCGTGGAAATGACCAATCTGTGCTGGACTCCAGTCCTCCAGGGCTTGGGAACTGATGATCCCTGCTTTACACAATTCTCTTAATCCCGTTACTGCGCATCAGACTTCAGTGTGTGCTAATCATAAAAAAAAAAAAAAAAAAGAATTTTCCTTATCTCACCCCTGATGTCTCGTTCTCTTCAGATGTTGGCTGGAAAAAAAAAAAAAAACTTGGCTGGTTTATATCATTTCATCAGTGTCGATTTCACGCCGATAGCTTTATGTTCGCTAGTTGTTCTCTTGATTCGCATTTAGAGACGAGCTCAATCCCAATGAAATGCTTACGCCTCATCCTGTTTATCAGGATCTGAAAAAATAAAGGGTATTCGGTATTATTTTCTCAATATCTGTAATGCGCATCGCGGATAGCGGAGTAGCTGTGGGAAAAGCAGTAAAACAGAAGGAGCATAACGCAGAGATCGTGATTGATGGTGGAGGGATTAGCCTTATCTGATTAGCACTGTAATGAGGAAAAGAGAAAGCCATGTGTATATATATATATATAAAATCTACAGTTTAGGTCAAGTTCTACACTATTTCTTTCTCTCACTCAATAAAGTTAAACATATTCATCGCATTTTGTTCCTCTCGCGCTTCTATAGCCAGTGTCTGACTTGACTGGACTCTCTTCTGCTCCACAGCAACACTTTCACTTCACTCTCTCTCTCTCATTTCCTGCTTAATTCACCTCCATGGTCCACAAACTCCACACACATACATGAACAGCTCAGCGTGGAGAGCATTTGACCTGCAGCTCAGGCAAATGACGCATCTGGATGATTCGCGTACGAGCGCATTAATATAAACCTTTGTGGAGAAAAACTGCTAAAGCTTTCCTACTACAGCACGTCCCCAAGAGTATTATCTCTTACATAACATACTAAATATACAGAGTATAAGGTATAACATGTACAGCAGTGAATAGTAACGCGATAGCTCAGTCCACACACACACACACACACACACACACACACACACACACACACACACAGGTATTTATTAGCGAAGTGGAAAAAAGGCTTTATTCAGTCGTAAGGAGAAGCAAATCTTCATGTTCATTTGTTTTCCACATTCCGACCCCTGCTTTTGTGTAAGAACTCATTTGGACAATGTGCATCAGTGAGTGAAATATCGCATAATCAGATGTGAAGTTTATTTCGGAGGCGTTTCTTCAGAGGTGTTTAGGTTACGCTTAATCCAATTACTAAGACAGGAGCGAGCTCTTTATTAATATGAGGAAAGACAATGGCAATTCAGACACAATTAACACGGTGCATGAAAGATAAATGAGCGATAGAGCTCTGCTCCGCTCCCCGGATAATAAGTAGAGTTGGCCATGAGGGCAGAAAGTAAACTTCTTTACTTTTGCTTTTTCTAGAATGTCTCTCTCAGGCCAGTAGAGATGTTACTGCCTTTTTTTTCTCCTCCAGTAACTCCGTAGCTTTCCAACCAATTACCTCAGCAGAGCATCAGCAGTAGAGTATTCCTCCTGTACTCTCTCCTCTCCCGCCATCTCTGCCTGCTAGGAAAGCAAATCAGCGTCGCCACTGTTTATTAAACAGTGATCCATAATCTCATTCAGTAATTCCCTTTCCCCAAAAAATAATGGCACATCATCAAAACCGGGTGATCTTTCTTAGTTCTTTTGTGATGTGAAGAAACCCATCAACTGTCACTGCACCTGAATTCGGAAGAAGACAAAACATTAAGTTCTAACCAAAACTGGGGTTTTCTCTACTTTCATTAAACATAAATATATTCCCCAAAATTACCTAGAAATGTTTTTTTCACGTTAGGTAAATAAGGAGCCAGTTTAACAAACACGGCTGTAAAAACAGCCTAAAGATGATGTTTTGGTTTCTAGCTCGCTAGCTACGTGTGATTTCCTCACACGGTGACATTAAATGTACGTGAAATCAATAAACAGCAGTTACTTTTCGATAATCAGTGTGTTGGCGTCCTTCAGTGGAATTGGTATAAATTTTTAAACGCTTTAAATTTTCTCGCCTTTCGCGTTAAATTGCTAGAACGTCACTTGTGGAAAAGGGAATATTTCATTTCAGGAAATCTGTACTTCCCACAAGTGCATTTAGTAGAAAATGAAAATGGCTGAAATGATTGGCTCTCTCGACGCCAGTGCAGCAGCCTGTCAGGAATCTTAGCGGGTTAGCTAGGTGTAGAAATATAAAGAATCTTATCTTTATCCAGATTGTGGTTAATGAAATTATAATAATTCTGCAATATTACTAATAATCATTACATAACATGCCTGATTATTCCACATCAAGAAAACTTTAAAGCAAATGGCTTTAAAGGCTGATCTCAAGGTCAAAAAGTATGTAGCTCGTATGAAAACACCTTTCAGAAATACGGATAATGCTTCCAAGGACACATCTACTTAACACTGATGGAAGGAGTCTCCAGTGTCAGCGCTTTGTAACGGTCAGAAGTAAAGCTGTAACTTTATGTTCAGGACAGAGGAGTTTACGCATTGCAGTTCTTTTTGTCTTATTAACTTGAAGAGAGAGAGTAAAGAGAGGCTGGTGAGAGAACAGCTCTTTATAGCTGCTATAACGTAAGTGACAACAGGAACAGAACAGATACTGTAGACAAAAGTTATGACATCATTCTTTAATAAACAAAAAATAAAAAATGAGTGTTCGGTGCCACCAGTGATTATTTTCCTAAAACAGCACAAGCCCGAGTGTTTTATTTACACTCTCAAGGTCATTTACTAGGCAGTTCTCGCGTATGTTGAAATATATATATATATTTTTTCCCACTCCTCTAAATGGACAGGAACAGCGATCACACAGTGCACTCTGCCGTGGTTTAGGTGTTGGGATGATGCACATCTTCTCCCTGAACATATTCAGTTATTCAGTTTGTGTATTGATGTTCAACGATCCATAAAACAGGAACCAGGAGAGAGTGAGTGTTTGACATTTTCCGTTTTGTTCTTCTGCTCATATTACACATTTTACACAAAGGAGGGAAAAAATGGCAAAAATGTCCTCTGTGGCCAAAAAGCACACTTTGCCTCATTGCTGAATTTTGATTATGAATCTCGACACTTTCTGAGGTGAGTTTATGTCTCTGCCTTTAACAAAAGGAAATGGAAGGAAAGAAGAGTGTTGTGTTTCTGTCCCGACCCCGAAGCGAGCGTCTCTCGGCTGCTCCGCCGCTGGCCCGGGGTTCCCTCTCTTATTCAAAAGTTGCTAATTGTGTCATTTTTCATGTCAGAGCCCTGCTTGAGACGTAAGCTGGCCATATCAATCATCCTAATGGAGAAATAAGTGATGTGAAATAGAAGCTTTAATCATCTTTTCCCAGCCCTCGTCATTCAGTCGATTCCGTGTGACTCAAAAGCATCAGATGTCGAACCCGAGAGCTTGTTTTTTCCCCAGCCGTGATCTCTGGATGAGCTCGAGTGACATGTTCAGCTCCTGCTGGTCTTTTCTTAGTCACTCTTATTTCTGCAATGTTGTGAGAGGGTATTTTTAGCGCCATACCCACTGTCTCACAATGGAAAAGTTGTAAAAATGTGCACGACTTATGAAAAGCATTATTCTTATGAAATCCAATTAAATCTTTCTCCCTCATTAAAGTTTCTACAGACTTCACCCTCAGACTGGGGTGAAATTATATCCACAAAAAAGAGCTACTTTTGGAAATCAATAATACTTTTTTTTCTCAACTGAAATATGTTTTTGGATCTGCTGCCAACAAGTATTGTATACGTACAAAGCTTTTCATCTAGCCAAGTAACGCATCATTATCTGTTATCAGACAATACTGTGCCAACATCTCTAACAGGAGAAAAACCCAGAATTTTACCACAAATCCTCCGTGTGTATGTCGGGAGAGAGAAGACGGCTCCACGCTTACGCCATAAACGATAAACCATTCTGTGTGTGAAATGATATTTAACTGCGGAAAAACTGCAGTTTGTTTGGTAGCTATTAGGCTAACCGATCACGTGATACGAAGTTGCACGACACTAGCGTGTGTTTACGCCACTGTAACACTATTTTCCTCAACAGAGATCGAAAATCAGGCTTTTACAGGCTTTCACAGTGCCAGTGGTGATTTTAAACATAATGTCGGAGTAACACATGCGACAGTTAAAAGTGTGTGAGGTAAAAACATTTGGTGTGACGCTACTTATCGTGATGATTAGCTGCTCCTCCAACACACCACAGTCCCACTTTCTTGTTTCCTGTTGGCTCACAAGACTGAGACTTGCAAATTCACAGGTCAGAGGTCACCTAGAGAATGTCAGCATGAAGAGAAAGTAACTGCTACCAGAAGGAAGTGCATCTTTTACTTCCAGCGTCCTTTCCCCTTCAGTGAATCAGTGTTTCTGCCAGGTGAATATTTGTTCTCTGCTTTAGCTGAAAAAAGAAGAAAAGTGTATTTTTCAGGTGACTCCTACATCACCTTAGCGAGGTTTCTACAGCTGAAGCATAAATATTGGCACTACTGCATCCCATAGGGTCCCTCCATGCTTTCCTAAGGTGGATTTCTTGGATTGCCTCAACTCCATCAGAAGCTAAGGGTAGGAGTAGAACCTGTATCTGCTACCAAACTGAGCTGGCATCACATCTTCTCCTTCAGACAGGTCTTTAGGTAAGGTTCAGAAGATCAGATCACTTTTACAGTATTCATCATGAGGGGTTAAGGATCAGGTTTGAGATTTGAAACTAAATACTAATCAATCATTCATTCATTTTTCTGGTTTGGGTCACAGACTGAAAAGTCTGTGACCCAACTTCATTTCTGCCACCTGTACTCACAACAGGTCGCGACCCTACCTCAGAAACGCGTCACCTGTGGTCTGCACGAGTGCTGTTAATTAGAGAAAAACATCTAAGGAGGAATTAGATATCCAGTGGTACCTGAGACAAACCTGGGAAAATCTGTGAGAGCTGTCAGTCATGTGTGTCAGAATTACAGTTAAGGTCTTACTCCAAGCACCTCCGTACTGAAGGTGCAGTGGATCCAGTCAACATCGCAAACTAGGACGGAGGCTACCTCAGCTCCAGCCCCTCCTCACTCACCCTTGTGTCATTAAAACACGATTAGATGTGAAATTAGTATTCAGCTCGCTCTCTCTCTCTCTCTCTCTCTCTCTCTCTCTCTCTCTCAGGTGTGCTGAGGAGCTCAGCTCGTCTCGGTGGGTCACAAGGCAGACTGACATGGCGGAAAGGGAAAACATGAGCGAGTGGATAAGAGAGAGAGAGGGAGAGAGAGAGAGACGGATGTGAAGGACAGATATATTACTCCAGTAATGAGACCCCAGAGGGGTTGAGAGCGAGCCGTCTGTGCACTAAGAAGCTTTTTGATTTACCTCGCACCTTTTTAATAGAACATCACAACAAGCTGTTTGTACATGCACATTGCAACTGCAGACTTTTTTTCACACAGAAAGCGGCAGAGGTGTGAGCAGAGGTGTGAGCAGAGGTGTGAGCAGGGGGCATGAAAACACCATGAAAAAAAAATACAGAAAGACAAAAAAGAGGTTGATGTTTAGAAAAGGTAGTTATTTTGGAAGGCCTTTTGAATAGACGCATCAGGATGCGAGCGGAGAATTCAGAAATGCTGCACACATCAGTATGCTGCTCGTGCTAACCCGCCGCATGGTGTTGTTTGCTCCGGCTCTTCCAAGAAAAAAAGAGCAGAGGAATTGTTTAGTTTTTCTTCACACACACACACACATACACACACACACATACATGCTTTCTTTGTTGGCAGAGGATCAATGGCCCATTATATTCAATCATACAGGCTTCAGTCTTAATAAGCCCAGCCTGCTTGGTAATGGAGGTCTAAAGCAGGAATGGATTCGGCTTTCTGGAACAAGGAACACAGAAATGCCATGATGAGTCACAGTGCCAAAGGGTGCCAGTATTTCTCCACGTGAATGATTATCCTTGAGAAGAAAAGAGATTAAAAGTTTTATGCACTGATTACGCTGGTGGTGGAGGTGATCGGGTGAGGGAAGTATTTAGAGCGGGCTCTGTCTTGACGAGTATCCTGCCTTCAGCCTTCTGCACGGATCTAACAGCAGGTGCAAACTGTAACAGAATTACTGAGGACTTTTAAAACTAAGATATTTATCAGCAGAACTGTGAACTCTTCGAGCGCAGCCATGTTTCCCTCTGGAAATGCTTGACAAATGTTAGAGATTTTCCTTAATCGCAAAGCTAATCCAGATTTGACATTTTAGTGCACATGCTTTGGAATTAAGTTACAAACTCTAATGCTTTTAAAGCCACAGCACTGCTGAATTCTGCGTTCTGATTGGTCAGAAGGTGTTGATTAGTTTCCTATAACAGCAGCTCTGACAGTAGCGCAGGTTTCCGACATCTTCAGGAGTTTCCGCTTTGCTTTTTTTTTTCTCTCGGTAACATGACAAGCTGCGTTTTTTGACTTGAAGAGAGAGAATAAAGAGAGGCTGGTGAGGGGACGAATGTTTATAGCTGCTATAACGTAAGTGACAACAGGAACGAACTATATATTTATAGTTGTTAAATATAACTATAGACATATTGCACTTGTATTGTATGAATAAAAGTTGTTAGCGTTGGCTGTGGTATAACGGGAATAAAACACGCCAAGCTACACCCTCAGGGCGTGTACAGTAACTTTCACTTCCTGTAACAGCACCATTTCTGCTTTTCTATTCTTGAGACGTTTCCTAAGAAACGGGACTCTAAGGACAGGTTCGCGGTGGTTAGTGAAAAGGTAATGCGCAGTGTTTGTAGCTCGCTTTGGTGAGACTGAGTCGCCAACCTCAGGTTTATCTCTGAGTAATTGAATAGAGCGTCCTCTCTGCTCTATGTTTCTGCTGATGGATGGAGCTTGTGATGTAAGACGCCTGAACCTCCACCTCTCCCTGTATCAGGCGTGGTGAGGTCTCTTCTATCTGCATACTATAATTGAGGTCAGTCTTCATATCTACATCTCTGTGTTTATCTCACCTCCGTCACTCTGTTCATCTCTGAGCTTTAACACCTCCATTGTGGCTGAAAACTCACTGGAATACATGTTCTCTCTCTCTCTCTCTCTCTCTCTCTCATGCTTCTCCTTCTTCTCTGTGTTTTATAGTTTAAAAAATGTCTGAACTCGTAACTTTCAGATCAACACTCCCTTAATGGCTTCCAGGGGGAAAATTAATCCTGGGAACAGCTCCTGCACTCGGTTGAACCTCTTCCACATACCGAAGTGGCACATTTTTCTGAAATGAAAGGGAAAGAACTCGAACAGTGGAATGGAAAGATGTAAACGTATATATATGAATCCGCTTCCATTTAAGCCGATGTGTTAAAAAAAAGTGTGAAACTGGTTGAAGAAAGTGAGTGAGTAGCGCAAGGTGTTTGGCTGGTTTGTGTGTGTGTGTGTGTGTGTGTATGGGTGTGTTTTCCAGGCAGATAGACACGTTGACATATACTACAGAAAGAAGATACAGTTTAGTAGGCACACCTTGTGCCGAGTCAGATATCTTCTGCATTAAAAGAATAAAGCGATCTGTCATCTCTGGTTTTATCTGAGTCGAGATAAATGTCTTTTCTCTGCCTGCACTCGGCTGTTTGTTCTAGAACAAAACACTTTCCTCAACACTGGTGAGAAGGTGTTGAATATTCCTCTAGAACAGCAGCACTGACAGTAGCACAGCAGGTTTATATTAATGCGCTCGCTCTGATACGTTCTTGTTCCTATAGTAACGGCTCGATCACGGGGGTGTGTACAGTGAACGCTGCATAGAAATCGATTTTTTTTTTTAAATAAGTGAGGAGAAGTTTATTTATGTCATTTAGCTGCAACTTTAAGTTTTCCAACGTCTTCAAAACAGAGGAGTTTACGCTGCTTTGCAACCGGTAACTCGACCAGCTGCGTTTTTGTTTTTTATCTGATTAACTTGAAGAGAGAGAATAAAGAGAGGCTGTTTGTAGCTGCTATAACACAAGCGACAACAGGAACTGACTCGTCTCACGGACGTTTCGCAAAACAAATGATAAACTGCTGTGTTATAAGAGGAATAAAACACTTGATGACGTGCTGTTATACGAAAATAATCAACTTCAGGGTGGTAACAGTAACTCTGCTTCATACTATATGATATATAATTCTTCGCATACTTTTTAATACATCTAGTATTACAGAAGTAGACTGCAGTTACGTTGTGCACCACGCAGACGACGTAAACACACGAGATTTTTAAAAAAAATTACAGAACTTTACTGAACGTAACGTGGTTCTTGATATTCTGCTGAGCACTGAAGTCTTTTATTGCAGGATTTATGAGAGTAGTTGATCACGGGTAGCACATCTAATCGTCTGGAGGACGCATCCATATAATAATTGCAAAAAAACTGTACGCTCCTGCCTGGGAATAATTAAATTGAGTTCTTTATTCAGACGGCGTGTAAAGGAAATGATTTTCTCAGCAGTCAGATCTGTAACGTCGCTTTCATTATGGGAATCGTGAGCTCCTCCTGCACCTCCGAGTGTGATACAGTGAAACACTCAAGACGATCTTACATCCTGAAGCAGCCTCTGGAAGAGAAGCACTGTAGCCACGTTTACTTTGCATCTGTGAAGGAATTCGTGATTTCTCTTCGCCGGACCTGCCGACACGCTCGTGTCTGGGACACTGGAGTTCGAAGTGATCATAAAAGATTATAAAAAAAAAAAAAAATGCGAATAATACATTTTTGAAACATTTCGGCTCAATCAGTACTCCGTTGTGATTATCACACCTCAGGAAGTGCTGCTTCAATAAACTCTGCATTGCTCCACCGAGGCAAAACCCAATTACATGAGAGAGCGAGCGTAAGAGCGGTCGAGTTCGTGTAGGCCTGAAAGCGTACGAGTAGCACAGAAAGATCATCAAATATCAATTAAACAGATGCAGATTATATCTGTGGGAAATCTACGCTCACATTTATACGCACAGTATATACTGACTGATGTATTGTGCTTTCCTTCTGTGCGTCTCACTCACTGCCTGTAAGATCCCTACTATAATATTCACAAAGTCGAGGTTTGAGGACGAGTAAACAGCCAGTTCGATTTCTGAGAAGCTTTCCTGAGCCATCTTTTCACACAGGAGCGACGCTGACTCTACGTCACACACAGAACTCCACTCATTATTGTCTCGTTCTTGATATCAGACACATTGTTTGATCAGAGTCACACTAACCCCCTACTTTCACACGACCGAGTCACTCGTGTCCATTAGAGTTTGTCTCTTGTGGGCGTGTAGCAGCGGTTATTGTCGTTGCATGTGGGCGTGGCCTGTCCATCATGGGGTTATTTATTTATTTTTTTGATTCAGTGAGGATCAGTAGTAGCTATATCCTGTATAAATAGCTTATAAAACTACCTAATTTAAATTAAATTACACACTAACCAGAGTGAAAATTGGTTGTGTGATTTACAAGTAGGCTGCAGGGGGCATTTATTTATTTTGCTAGCATGCCACACCTCCACTCATCCACTGACTAGTGAAGAATCACCGTCACTATCGCTCCTGCAGCTCTTCTGACTGATCCTTTAACCTGTGATTAAACATTTCCATCCTGGTGGGCGTGGCCTCTCAGATGACTCCGCCCCCCCAATCCACAGGGCACAAGGGATTACTGAATACTGATTTGATGAGGAATGAAAATGATGTTTAATCAGATGCACTCCAACATCATCAACCCACACACACCCACACACACCCATACACACACTCACACACCCACCCACACACACACACACTCACACACTCACACACACACACACTCACACACACACAGAGGGACACTTTTGGAAGAACGGTTCTCTCCAGTACCCTTCCACAGAGGTGGATTAAAGCTGTTCTGGCAGCTCATGGTGGTCCAACATCTTACTTTTTGTGTTACGTCATTTTTAAATAGCGTTTTATAATCTCAAATTAACCAGCGTTAAGCAGATGTGAATAAGGTATCACTAAGCAGAGCTGATGAAGTTGTGGAACGATATATTTAAGCAGTTTGCTAGCTCAGACCTTTGCTCCTGTAGACAGTAAAATGAGTAGCCACACAGCCAGGTCCTTTAGTTATTAAAACACGAATGCAGTGCAGCTCAGCGCTGCTAACACGCCTCTATACTCACTTATCTCGCAGCGCCACTATTTTGCAGCACAATGCGTTTCATTGTGCAGTAAGCAGTCTCGCCTGGTAATGACGCTGTCCTCATTTCATATTCTTCCATCGAGTCTATTATATCATCAGCATTAGAGGCTTCAGAAAATCCTGTTTAGCTCCAAATGAGTTCTTCTGAGTGTGTTGTTGAGTCTAAAGCCTAGTTCTTCTTCTCAAGTTACTCAACCGCTAATTCATCTGCGAAATAAAGCTCGAAAGAGACAAAAAAATAGATTTATTTTTGTTTCTTTTATCTTCACACATTTGATTGTTTTTTTTCTACTTGAAAAGGTGTGTTTTTGTTACATGTGCTGTTTGAGAAGTTTCATATCGTCAGATCAATACTTCAAGAGAGATGTTTACAGATATTGTGTTCTTGCTTTTTTTCACACTTGTCTGAAATAGTGGCAGAAAATCGCAAAAAAGGGCGAAGAAGTTTATGTTGGTAACAACAAACTAAGAAAATCTAGGACTCATGCTAACTTTACTAGCTACGTACACTCTCCAGGGGCACCAGGGATCTCTGCTACTTCCTCCCGTTTCTTCCTAACGTCTCTGTACACGTTTAGCGAGACGATTGTTTGGTTTTATAGCTTTGAGAAAACCTCAGTTCAGTTATGATTTGCTGTGAGAATCGTGTCGCGCCTGTGCGTATAATTTGCTGTGTCGCACACGTACGTATAAATTAAAAACGATCTCCTGTCACTGTGTCACTCGCTGGTGTGAAGGCAAAGGTAGATGCCGTGTGATGTATAGACCTGTGCGTTATTTGGTTTGTGACAAATCTTACATAAATTACTGTTGATATGTTTCATATGGTCAGATCAATGCTGCTTAGAGAGATGTTTTAGAGATAAGCAAAAAAGAGAAAAAAGGGCAACCAAACTTTGTTGGTATGATGATAATAGCAAAGTGAGGAAATCTCTAGAAATTGCACAGCACAGCACAACACAACACAGCACAACACAGCACAGCACAACACAACACAGCACAACACAGCACAGCACAATACAGCACAACACAGCACAGCACAACACAGCACAACACAACACAGCACAATACAGCACAACACAATACAGCACAGCACAATACAGCACAATACAGCACAACACAATACAGCACAGCACAATACAGCACAACACAATACAGCACAGCACAATACAGCACAGCACAATACAGCACAACACAATACAGCACAACACAATACAGCACAACACAGCACAACACAACACAGCACAGCACAACACAGCACAGCACAACACAGCACAGCACAATACAGCACAGCACAACACAATACAGCACAGCACAATACAGCACAGCACAACACAATACAGCACAGCACAATACAGCACAGCACAATACAGCACAGCACAGCACAACACAGCACAACACAGCACAGCACAATACAGCACAACACAGCACAGCACAGCACAGCACAACACAACACAGCACAATACAGCACAGCACAATACAGCACAACACAGCACAACACAATACAGCACAATACAGCACAATACAGCACAACACAGCACAACACAACACAGCACAGCACAATACAGCACAGCACAGCACAATACAGCACAGCACAGCACAGCACAGCACAATACAGCACAGCACAATACAGCACAGCACAATACAGCACAGCACTCCCATCATTCCCCGAGGCCATGACAAGTGACTCATGTGTGACTAAGAGATGAGAGATAGTCAAACCAAACAGCCGTAATATATGATATGTCTCACGAGGTCGCTAATGTGCTAGCATTATGGCAAAATGGAGGCCGGGTATCTTTTGTCTGGTAATTGAATAATTTGTCAGTGATTGGATTGTTGCAGTGATTGCATTGAGTGCATCCGCTGCTTTTGAACCAAGTTCAACCTGCAGAATCACGGCGTGCTTTACACAAAGGAAACATGGCAGAAAACACCACGGGATGCACTACTTTTCATTTTACTAGCTGACCCGTATTTTAAAAATATTTGATTTGAATAGTTAAAGCAAATTTCAGGATATTGTTATTTTTGTTAAACATTAATAACAGCAAAGAACACGTCAGTCTGCGCTCCACCTGGCAGCTGTACACAGAAATGACTTCTTAAAGCCCAGCTTTTGAGGGCTTTTTGTAGCCTACAGTGACAAAAAGAAAAAAAAAATCACTACAATAAATGCTCAAAGTCACACAGTGTGCATCATATTACACTATTTAAGGATGGAGCATTGTAAAATGTTTGTAAAATGTGTGAAGTTGTTGATTCTGAAACTGAGAGTGCGCAGCAGGGAAGCTCACGTCCATCAAGACAGCCGTCCTTATATTTCAATGACTGGACTTCCCTGTTTGAAGGACGCAAGCAGACGAAGTCTATAGCTGAGTCTGGACCGGACTCTGAGACGGCATGTGGCGCTGATCCGACTGTAAACTAGCTGCGTGGGATTGGATACTGATGCGCAACCCGCGGATCTGAAGTAGCTCTTTCACACAGAGTTCTCTACAGCAGTGCAAGGAATTTATTTACAATTTATTTAGGGCAAAACTGAGCACATTCATTCATTCATTCATTCATTCATTCATTCATCTTCACTTCATACCGAATGATATCAAAGTGATAAGATTTCATTAAGAAAAGACTTTTCCCAGAGCAGTCTTACACAATGTGCGGTTAGCTGGAGAACTGGTGTCATTTTGTGCGAAATATTTTCAGACTAACAAACTAAATTTAGCTGCTTTTCTGTTTTCCATCGTCCCGACTAGTCGACATTTCCCCTCGCGAGTGTGTGTGTATACAAGCCAGAGATATCACAAGTCATCCAGCAATCAGAGAACATCAGAAGGACCATCTGTTAGCAAAAGTGGCATTACATGGTCATATGGTGTGTGTGTGTGTGTGTGTGTGTGATGTCCACCACTGCTTAAGCTGAAGCAGTATGGAGACTTCCCACACAACATATTGTTATTCATAATAATTCAAGTGGGCATCTGGACGGTTAGTTAGCGGTAATGCACATGGAAAGAAACGGGAGGTTTGATTTCTTGAGCCCGTGACGATGTTTCTCCAAATGAATTTTTCATTGTTAATTGATGATTTTTTTGTAAAAGTATACTCTCCTCCGCTGTGGCCTCCTCCTCCTCGTGCCCGACCCCATCAGTGCCCACAGAGACGGCTGCGTCCTGACCGCCGAAAGCTCCTGAAATCACAGTGACTCGCGTGACCTCTTCACACGGAGAGAACCAGGCTGCGTGAGAACCAGTGTGTGTGAGTGTGTGTGAGTGAGTGTGAGTGAGTGTGTGTGAGTGTGTGTGTGTGTGACAGAATGCAGTCATCACTCCCTAAAACCCTTATTCACTCCTCATCTCCATCTTTTTGAGAAGCCAGGAGCCCCTTAAACTGCAACTAAATTCCACTCAAGCCACAGATTTCATTTAAAAAGATTTATAATAATCCAACAATTCAAATATTACACTGCAAAAAAAAAAAAGAAAATATTTTAAATATGGTCAACTTGATCTGCTGTTCCTTATTATAAGATTACTATAAACCAGATATAAGATTATTAAACCTACTTTTAGGTTTAATTTAGGCTTGAAATCATCTTGTTTCATTGGCAGATCATTTTTTATCAGATAGATTTGCTGAGATTCAATATATTCTAACTCGCCAAGATTTGTTTTCGCAGTGAATGTTCATTATTTAAAGGTGTACAATAATACATTTTATTCCCGAACGTTCCGTCAACAGAATTCTTTTTTTTTTTCCTCATTTGTTTTATTTTAGGTTTAGATTACACCCATTCGATTCAGATGATCAGAATATGGTTCTAATAACAAAAGGAACTAACAGATAACGATTCTGTAATAACTTTAATTTAGATAAAACAGTGAGTTTGATTCTGAGATCCACTGCCATTAAATAATATGTTTTTTGCTGCTGAAATAAAGTGAGTAATCATTTGATCCCTTCCAAATGATTGTTTGTACGAGGCATAAATCAAGATCCATCAATCAGAAGGTTCTTTAGGAAATGAAAAAGTATCTTTACGGCTTTATCATCACTCTCAAGAATCATTCCTGTCAGCTTTATTTTTGAGAATCCATTCATTTCCCATATTTCTCCCGACAGGTTTCTTTTCCCGTCTAATTTTCTACCTTTTTTTTTTTTTTTTATCACTCACTCAAATGATAATGCCACACGCATTTTTAATAACTCCATGACATTTTCTAAAACGGCTCATTTTCATTAAATCGGTGTCCAGCTCGCAGAATTCGGATGCAGGGCATGAAGAAGAGAAGGTTGACTCTAAAATAAAACGCTGTGTGCGGTTACGGGGAAACAATCCACCATGGGGCGGTGTGATGAAGCAGAGCAGCAACGTGGTAACGATTACAGCGGTTTATTTATTAAAGAACATGTCGTACTGTTACAAAGCGCTGACACTGGAGACTCCTTCCAAAAAAAAAAAAAAACGCTAAATAAACGTTTCCTCACAGAAAACAATTATTTTGTATTTATGTGGCGTGTTCAAGGTCCGCGTTCCCCGTGAACGAGCTGTTACCATAGAAACGGTTCTGTATTAGAACCAGCGCACTGCAGCCGGAACCAGGAAACTAATCATCACCTTCTGACCAATCAGAATGTTCTCCCTCAGACCCGTGACGGTCCGTCACTTCTCCGCCGCCGTGAGAAAGGAAAGAGTGCGTTAGGATGGAGGTTCAGCCGGAACATGGACAGATCATTTACCAATTCCTGCTAATTGATTTTTCCCTCTAACTAGAACGCAACTTCAATACATCATAGATCTTCCAGGATCAATAAATATGGCTCTAAGTGCTCACTAATTTGATTGATTAAGATTCAGTTAATGGTTGTGCTTGATAAAGGAGTGTCTCTGGCCCGGTCACGTGGGAAAAGCCAGCGGTGATCGATTCCCTCGTTTACGCTGAACTTAATGTCCCTTACAGTAAACCGTAAAAAGGAACGTCACGTGTCATTAATCATGTGATTTACACGTGTAAAAAACAGGAACGTCACGTGTCATTAATCATGTGATTTACACGTGTGGTTTTTACATACTTCACTGGTAACGTTTCACACAGTTTTCACGTGTGGTGCGTTCATTCATTCATTCATTCATTCATTTAATACATGATTCATTCACCAGATGTTTTTGCTGAAAATGATTCATTTATTTCCACACGATTTTAACACAATTTGGTTCACATCCGATTTTTTTTACACAGTTAATTTATTATCACATATGATGATTTTTTTTTACACATGCTTTATTTTACGGTCTTGTGATTTTTATACCTGATTAATTTATTTTTTAACGTGATATTTTCGAATTTTTCACGTGTGGCACACGGTTTTAGGTTTGCTGTGATCCGTGTGGGTTTTCCTTCAGTGATGTAGTAGTGTGTAAATGACGCATCCACTCCGCTCTCGTCTCCTTCCTGTCACTCGTGGCAGGCTGTGTTGTGCTTTTCTGGAATATTAAACACAGCGAACACACGGTAAGAGAGTCGGCCACGTGCACTTTCACCAGCAGCGTCAGTAAAGCACAGGGACAGCGTGTAATTATTTTCTAGCCTGTTCCTGCGTGTTTTCTTCTCCAGAAGGTGAATGAGAAATCCCTCGAGCATACGCCAACAATCGTGATGGTGTGATTTTAATATTTGCTCTGCATCAGTTTCTGCGTCCCTCGACACCGCGGCTGTGTAAGTCTCAGGACTGGACGTACCTTAACACAATGCGAGAGAGAGAGAGAGAGAGAGAGAAAGCATGCAGCTCTGTGCAGATTGATCTCTCTTTGTAGAAGCTCTTAAAACAGCCACCTCGCTGAGCATCGGGCTGCGTCACAGCGCTTTCCCCCGCCTGAGCTGTGACTCGAAACCCCCTCCCCGGCCGCCTCTGTGTCACCAGGGCCTGCTACTCCAGAATTCACAGCCTCAGAGCTACACAAGCACCGACTTCCACTCAGCCCAAATTGCAGAACCCCGGTGAGCACGGGCTCGGAGGCTACGCATGCCTTGCACTGGCTCTGACATTAACACTGCTCTGGGAGAAAAATCACAGCCTGGCATTCATTCCCCCATCAGCGTCACCTCTAACCTTGAGTTCATTCCACAGAAAGATTGATGCTGTAAAATAATTGATGGCCAAAAGGAAAATAACATTCTCTAAACCAGACGTGTCAAACATGCGGCTCACGGACAGGACGCAGCTCCTAATCCGGCGCAACACATGGGTTTCTAAATTAAAATCCGCTTGTGGATCGTGATTGAATTGAAAGAGTCGAAATTGCAGCACGTCTCTGTCATTCCACTAGGGGGCAAAATAGAGGGGCGGAATAATAAACTCTCAGCCACTGGGCAAGGAGGACGCAGGAACCCAGTGAACTCCAACGTAGCGTTTAATAATAAACAGAACTCAAACATAACGTAGCACCAACATAAAACACGCAAGCATCTCTCTCTCTCTCTCTCCCTCTCTCTCCCTCAGGCATTTCCAGCCTCTCCTTTATCCCTCTCTCTCACAGATTAGTGCCAGGCGTGCATCCTCACAGCCTGGCTCCTCCCTCCTCCTCGTCACAGCCATAAACTCAGCTAATAAAACGCTAATGATAGTGCATTATAATTCTTTATTAGCAAGCTAAACATCTGACGCTGTAAACTATGTCTCTTTCCGAAAAAAAACTCATTTCCCAATTAATACTAATCCCAATTAATCCAATATGGCTTGTTACCTAAAATGAGTTTGGCACTGATGATTGTGAGTTAGAACGAAATATGTTATCAAGCACTATGTCACTTCGTTTAGACTGAAACGCAGTTAATTACTAGTTAACGATGCATTTATTTGGAACAGAATATACATTATACCACAAGTAGAGAATCCATTTGAATCAGTTAGTTTATAATTGAGGCATAATGTATATTCTGTTCCAAATACATTACAATATATTAATTAAAAACTAGTCATTAACTGTGTAGTAGTTTAAAAAATTAAACCATAAGCTTTGATAACTATGGAATCATTTAATTTTCTTAACACACACAATATTTATATTTGTAATATCTGCTGTGGGTTCGGTGCTGGGAGTCGACTCAGTGTGATTCTGCCCACTGAAAAATGAGTCACTCCATGCAAAGCGAGGCAAGCAGACTGAATTTAGCATCAGAGTGTTTGGGTTAGTGCGACAGCCCGTGTGTATTGGGTTTTATTCCGGTTTAGATTGCTCAGAACTGAACAGTCAGAGTCCAGGTGATTCAGAGCCCATGTCCATTACTCACACTGACATTAGCTGCAAAACAGCACACAATGTCCAGAACACTGTGACCTTACATCAGTTTGGGTGTCTGGTATGAAAAAAAAAACAAAACAAGTGTTGGACATACAGTAAGCGCCTGATAATATTGTGTTGCTGTTCTGGATTTCTGTAAAGCTGCTCTGGGACAATGTCTGTTGTTAAAAGTGCTTTAAAAAAAGAAAAGAATAAGTGTTAACATGCACGCAATGTCCAGTGTAACACTGTGGCCTTGTACCATGTGACGCTTATTAGACATATATAATCTATAAACATATTATACACATAGCAACATATTACACACATATTAATTAAGTACATGGCTGCTTTTGCTAGATTTCATATGATTTGAGTTGTTTTAAAAGCGTACATTTGAAATGGCGAGATGATGTTAGGGTAGCTAAGCTCATTAACAGAAAAAAACAATAATATAACGCTGCATAAAAATAACACGCAGCTTTAATGACAACTGGTTTGTGCACTTTTAAATAAGCAGAATAATATATAAGTGTGTGAGTGAGTGTGTGCACACTGTATACTTGATTCTGTTTCCTCGTGTTGGTGGGAAATGGAGCACTTTGCAGCTACGTGATGCAGAACGCTGTAGATAAAGATGTGAAATAAAGTGCATGGTTTCTGGTGCGTTTCTGTGGAGTTTATAGTTCACTCGAGTGAAAAAGATAAAGAGATAAAGGGTAAACCACGGGCAGCGCAGTGTGCGAGCTGGAGTCTGTGGAATTGTGGAGCTGAATAAGGTCTTGACACGACGAGTCCGGAGTGAATTGGCCTTAAGAAGCCTTGGAGGAAGAGCGTATGCTTAACCTTTCTGTGTTCTTCAAAATAACTTTTACCATTCTACTGCTGCGGAATAAAGTATTGGGACATCGGTTGCAGCGTGCTGAATATCATCAGAGGCACATTTCACAGAGTAAACACATGCAAGGAGAGCCGCTCCAGAACCCCGTGCTCAGTCCTCAGGCTGAATACCTCCACCAGATGGTCTTCAGTCACACCTCATTCCTTCTTCTTAGATTGGACATCATTACAGTCATATTTTGAGACGCCTCTGCCTTTAGGTTCCTAATTCATAATAAATTATTAATGAAGAATGCATTCAAATAGTCAGTGATGTGGACCTGTGATGAGGCCCGAAGCGTGAACTCCTCTGTCCTGAAGAAAACGTAAAGTTACTGCTTTACCTCTGACACTGGAGACTCCTTCCATAAGTGTTAAATAAATAAATAAACGTCTCCTCACAGAACATCACCGATTATTTTTTCAATCTGCTGTACACGTCCCTGTGAATGAGCTGTTACTATAGAAACAATAAGGTATTAGAATAAGCGATTTGCCTTGCAACCTCGTGACCAATCAGAATTGAGAATTAGCAGTTAGATGTAATGGAAATATAAATCCCACTTCCGTGCTTGGGGATCGATGTCATTACGGAACGTGTCTGGACTTTTCCGTATCTCGGCCGTGTGAATGTAATGTTTAGCAGCTCAATGAGACGTGTGTAAAAATCTCCCTGTGAGAAATGCACTGTATTCTCTTTGCCGTGTAACTCTGTGTCCTTTATAAAAGCGGCTCCATGATGCACTGTGTCCAGAGTGGAAACACATGACACATAAACACGTGACTGTACAGTAATCTCCGTGGCCCTGTTCAGTCTGGACTCATCACCTTGCTCTCTTTTCTCCGTCTCCACAGGCCGTAGAAACCAACCTGGCCTCCAAGGACAGCCACTGGGTGTTTGTGAACGAGGTAAGAGAAAACTAGTTCCCTTGCTTTCTTGAGTTTTGCTTTCTGCTGTCTCATTAGTAGCATAAACTCTTTGTGTTCAGTGCGTGCAATTTGTTTCGAAGAGCTATTTTATAAAAAGTGTGTGAGTGTAACATCATCATCTGTTTGCTCTGCCGTACCATATTACAGTTTAAGGACAGCCATTTTGAGATGGAAGTGTACACTGTATACAGAGATGGCAGAAGTTTCTGTCATCAATTCTAATGTTTTGTTTGAGTTATATAGCCAGGTCCATAAGTATTTGAACAGTGACACAATGTTGGTAATGTTGCCTCTGTACACAATGGATTTGAGATGACGCAATCAGGATGTGATTGAAGTGTAGACTTTCAGTTCTAATTCAAGGGGATTAACAAAAATATTGCAATAAGGGGTCCCTGGAGGACTTGTGATTAGGCCTTGGCACTTTCACTGCCATGGCCTGTGTTCGATTCCCGGACAGGGAGCCAACCCCGGCCACCGTGCCAAATCAAATATGAGGCCAGTGATCCACTGTGGCGACGCCTAACGGGAGCAGCTGAACCATCTAGGAATTACAGCCATTTTTATAGAGTCCCTCCATTTTTAATACTTGGAGGCAAATCCTTCACAGTCAATGACTGTCTGAAGTCTGGAGCCCATATACATCACCACATGCTGAGGTTCCTCCCTGGAGATGCTTTGCCAGGTCTTTACTGCAGCCGCATTCAGTTGCTGCTTGTTTGTGGGTTTTTCTGCCTTCAGTCTTGTCTTC
>CM075014.1:245643-249222 GCA_037576675.1 Pangasius sanitwongsei | reverse complement strand
GCAACCCAAGGCAAAGAAAGTAAATGTTCTTAAATGTCCGAGTCAGTCGCCTGACCTCAACCCACCTGAGCTGCTTTCACTCACTGAAGACAAGACTGAAGGCAGAAAGACCCACAAACAAGCAGCAACTGAATGCGGCTGCAGTAAAGACCTGGCAAAGCATCTCCAGGGAGGAACCTCAGCTTTCTGGTACAAGTTAATCTTGCATCAGAACTGGTCAGGTTTTTTTAGAGGTTTTTTTTTTTTTTTTTTTAGCAAAGTCTAATCTGGTCTTTCTATTCTTGAGTGTTACCAGTGGTTTGCATCTTGAGGTAAACGTCTATATTTATATTCATGAAGGCGTCTCTTGATTGTAGACTTTGACAGTGATACGCCTGCCTCCTCCAGAGTGTTCGTGACTTGGCTAGATGTTGTGAAGGGGTTTTTCTTCACCAAGGAAAGGATTCTGTGATCATCCACTTTAGTCGGCTTCCGTGGTCTTCCAGGCCTTTCGGTGTTGCTGAACTCACCAGTGCTTTCCTTCTTTAAACAAATTGTTGATTTGGCCACACCTAAAGTTTCTGCTGTCTCTCTGATAGGACAGTTTTGTTTTTTCAGCCTAATGATGGCCTCCTTCAGTAAGGAGGAAACACCTGGCCATGAAACTGCTTATCAAGTCAATTGTACAATTACTTTTGAGGCTGTGAAAATGGAGGGAATCTGAAAAAAATGGCTGTAATTCCTAAACAGTTAATGCAATATTTTTGTTAAAACGATTGAATTAAAGCTGAAAGTCTACACTTCAGTCACATCTTGACTGCCTCATTTCAGATCCATTGTGGTGGAGTACAGAGGCAACATTACCAACACTGTGTCACTGTCCAAATACTTATGGACCTGAATGTAATTTTTGTTATGTTTAACTGTGTGTAAACTTCAGTCAGGTCAGCTGTGAGAGACTCAGGAGTGTGTGTGTGTGTGTGTGTGTATGCAGGGTTTACTGTAACCTCCAGGCTCAGGAAAAGGCTCCTGCTCGTCTGTTTTAGTTACGACACAGACGACATAGAAGTCTGTTCCCTGTGACAATAAAAAAATATGCAAGGAATAATAACTAATAATAAATAAAGTCTCTGTATGAAATAGTTATATACAGTATGTTTTCAATTTTAAGGCTAATTAAAAGCTCAGATATAAAAATGAATAGAATATTCTTAGAAAAGGCGTCCTATACTGTGCGCTCCTTTAAAAAGACATCAAGTCACTGTGAAATTTTTAAGACATATGAAAACATATGAACTCCTAAAAAAGCTTTTCCTATGTTTTTTGTGAATAAAGGAAATCTTTGAGCTGTGGTGGCGTCTCGAGCGGTACAGAAAGGCTATAAAATCAGACGTTTGTTCTAAAAATGCACAGATGCAAACAGATGTAAGCAGATGTAAAGAGATGCTAATGTCTGATTGTCATTAGCGTAGCGTCTCTGTTACGCATAGCAAGTTTGAAGGAAAGTAAAACGCTGACACTCCGAACAGCCGAGGATTAGACAGGAAAAAGACAAGACTGTGCCTTGTGTACTTCCTTCCCATCATCCTGCTGTCGAATAAAAATGGAAGATAATGGTGCAGAGCTGCTCCTTACACACGTTAGATCTCTTTAGATAATATAAAATGGTGCCATTTTCGTAGCTGGAGAATCTTTTCTTGCACAGCAGATCAGTTCGCAGGAGGTCCGGTGTGGCGAGGAACAGTTTGCTTTACACCTCCGTAAACACACACTTTATATTTCTTTACATTTCTGCATTAACGTCACGTCCGCAGTCTGCTCCGAGCGCTTCACGTGGACTTTACAGAAACCGAACTAATTGTTCTGATGTGGATTCATGTGTGATTTATGCAAAGAGGAGCTAATAGTAATCCAAACTTCACACACATTTTAATTTATTAATTATATAATACACTACTAGCTCAGATTTCTGACGTCTTCAGGACAGAGGAGTTTACGCTTCTTCTCGGTTTCTCAGTAACCTGCGGAACAGGCTGCGATTTTTTTTTTGGTCTTATTAACTTGAAGAGAGAGAATAAAGAGCGGCTGGTGAGGGAACGACTGTTTACAGCTGCTATAACGTAAGCGACAACAGGAACTAACTCGTTTCACTGAGATTTGGGCTTCATGAAATCTTAATATTACCCTAAGAACGTTTTACTGCTGCTACTTAAATAAGAAACACTTCTTTACAGATATCTCTAACTGTGTATCATTACATTAATTATTATTCTCATTAATAATAACAGAAGAAGAGACACGTTATCATTAACACATCTTCACAGATTCTGTCCCTCATTTCACTTTCCTTAAATCCTTAAATGGTTTGAATTCGTTTCCTGTTGCCATGGCAGCTGATTAGTACCACCTGTTGCTTGTTACCCTGTTATTAGTGTGTGTGTGTGTGTGTGAATGTAGATCTGCTTCTTTCACTGTGAGTACTGAATGAGTAACTCCTGCATTACTGACTCATGGAAATTCATGACCTTGTGTTTAGACCTCTCAGGCTTTCACTTTTCCTGTGTTTTGATCTTTTGCTTGTTTTTTTTTTTTTTTGCATTTCATCAAATACATATTATTCAAACACATCCAACCTCCTGCGTATGTAATATATATCACAGAGCAGAGGCTTTAATCCTGAAATGACACACGTCAGTACTCAGAGCTCAGACGTAACTCCAGAGTGAAGAGCTACTCAGAAGCTACGTGAGAGTTACGCACGCGGGGGCGGAGTTTATCTAAAACAGGGGCGTGTCTCAGTTACGCTCGAGTCTGATCTTCAGCTTAAGCGCGTGTTTCCTGCGTGATTTCGGCTCGAGTGAGGAGCAGCGTTAAGTCCAGCGCCGCCGTCTGACAGTTTATTATAACCACAACACGTCACGCTGAGATTTATGTTCTGGCTGTAAACACACTCACACACACACTGAGGAACGTCATTCAAGGACAAAATTAAATACAATACATAAGTATGATGATATTGAATAATTAATAATCGTCCCTTTAAACTTCACAACAAGGTTTTTTTCACACGGAGGACATCTGAGGAGACGCGTCTTAATCAGAGACATCACTTATCTGGAGCAGTGAATATTTTATAGATAAAATGATGCATGAAGTTGAAGTTTCTCTGTAAGCGTAGCTGATGAGCGCTAGGTCAGATTATCCTTCACCGCGTGGAAACGTTTTCTTTACAGCAGAGCATCGAATGAACACACACACCGACTTTATTTTATTAATTCAACAAATCAACATAGAGAAGTGAACACGTGATAAAATCTCCTACATCCTGAGCATTACATTTGCTAACGCCTCCTCTGGAGAGAATAACAGCTCTAACAACGTCTTCCTGGAGACACGTGTAGAGGATCTCGGACACTTCTCGATGATTTCAAGCTCCTTTATATTTTTAGAATTGTGCAAGCGCCTTTTCTCTGCACTTCCAATTAGAGACTGACATGGCTTTTGCAAAACATTAAGTTTGTTTCCTGCAACTATTTCTGTGTTAGAGTCAGATTAGAGCTAATCTGTGGCTTCCTGTGTTCTAAACCTCCTTGTTCTTCT
>CM075014.1:233143-240643 GCA_037576675.1 Pangasius sanitwongsei | reverse complement strand
TACCGCCGTCCGTTCAAATTTAGTGTTATTTTATGGTAAAATAACCAGGATCTAAATAACAACAGCACAAAAACAATCTATCTGCGTCTCTGTGTGTGTGTGTGTGTGTGTGTGTGTGTGTGTGTGTGTGTGTGTGTGTTTTTCAGGAGATCAGCGACACTGAGATCATGGAACTGACCCACAGCGCTCTGGGAAGGATGACGGTCATCCGGCAGATTTTTCCGCTGTGGAGAGACAGTAGTGTGAACTGTATGAGGAACAGCCATCGCATCTCCTCTCTGCTCTGTGACCCTCAGGAGGGATACCTGCAGTCGCTCGAGGTCAGTTCCAGTTGATGGGCTGATTATTTTCACCTCCCTAAACCTTTTAAATGAGAAGTCACGGAGAGTTTTTTTTTTTTTTATCAGTTTTATCAGTGAGGAGCTGCAGCATCAGCAGGGTTTAAAGCTCCGTGCTGCGCCAGCGCCAGCGCCGGCCGTCCGTGAACATTAACTCCTTTCACCATTAATTATACTTCATCCGTATCATCACATCCCAGGTGCTTGTGTTCTCTCAGGGTCACGTGCTGAATCCAGAATTCTCTTCTAACCGCATTCACTCTCCAAAGCCCATTCCAACATTCTAACATTTTCTGTTTAGTCTTATAATCACAGCATACAGTGAGACAACTTTAAGACCAATATAAACAAATCTATAAGTAAAATATAACCATATATCATCGTATATTATCATCAATGTGTTAAAGTGGATTAATTTCCTACAACAGCATGTCCTGCAGTGTTTTATTCCTCTTATACCACAGCGATGTGCCAACTATGACAATTTTTTATTTATTAGATCAGACATCAGCCGCTTTCTTCTTCTTAAGAGAGTCCTAAAATATCCATGGCTAGGTGTGTCTGCATCAGGAGTGAGACTAAGCAGAAATGAGTTCCTGTCACTGGCGATGATGCAGTGGCTTAATGACAGCACGCGGCTGTACGACACCTCTCCGTGCTGATCAGCCGTGTCTGTCTGAGGCCTGCATGTCAGGGAGCATCTGAGCCTCTTCCTGGATTTTACTTTGGCGCCTGACACACATCTGGCCTTCTGAGCTGTAATGCGTCGTGCCAGGCTTTGGAGGACTGTGTCACTCATACAGTGCAGATGTGACGGTAGTCAGTGCTTCACAGAGCGTGTCTCAGGGTCTGACAGAGCTATCACGGCTTCAGGAGCGCAGAGCCAGTCTGGAAATCATGCACTTATGCTGATCGTGGCGTGGATGTCGGTGCCAGATGGGCTGATGTTTGAGCTTTTCAGAAACTGCTGATCTCCTGGGATTTTCACACACAACAGTCTCTAGAGTTTACACAGAGCGGTGCGAAAAATGGCAACAAAAAAAAAAAACCCTTACAATGATATTTCAAAGATTACACACAGTTTTTAATCCGTTTATGTGGAGCGTCTGCCATACAAGTCCCTGTGAATGAGTGAGTCACGCTTTCCTCCGAGTGTGATCGTCTTCACGTGTCTCGGAGGAATCACGTGTTAGCCTTCACTCTGTAGCTGTGTATGACGGGGAGAGCTGACTGGTGGGAGGGAAATGGCTAAATAAGAGAGAAAATGGGGAAAAAACAAAAAAATATACGCTATAATGCATTAGAACTAGCTGCACTTCTGTCAAAGCTGCTGTTATAGAAAATGAATCCACACCTCCTGAGCAGTTTCTAACACTGACCCTTAGATCTAACGCCTAGATGGTTTGGTTTGGTTTTTCTGAGTGTTTCCTTCATGAGCCATCTCTTTCTTTTTCTCTCAGGTGTCCAACTTGTACCTGTATGACAGCGTGTTGATGCTAGCTAACGCCTTCTACAGGAAGTTAGAGGACAGGAAGTGGCACAGCATGGCCAGCCTGAACTGCATACGGAAGTCAACCAAGCCCTGGAATGGAGGCTGGTCCATGCTGGAGACCATCCAGAAGGTACAGCAGTCTCCTCCTCTGAGAAGTTGTTAGCTGTTAGCAGGAAGTCTCCACTTCTTTGACCTTGCTAGCTAAGAGTCTCCAGGTCAGGTGCGAGAGGCTCAAAGTAACAAGCCCCTGGAGCTGCAGAATAAGAAATGAAGCATTTCTGAGTGTTGCGTTGAGTCCGAGTGCTGGATGTGTGTGTGTGTGTGTGTGTGTGTGTTTGAGCGTAGTTCTGCCACACAGCTCTCTGAAAGGTCAGCCCAGGGCCTGTAGTGGCGTCTCCACTGGCTCCATACCTTCATCTATCTTTTCTTGTCCATCTTCTGCTCTCTTAGAGATCAATCACTCTCTACAAACCTCCGCAGTCTATTCTAGTCTCTGACCTACAGACTAAACACTGATTATCTGTTCCTGATCTGCTATAATTGGGCTAATAAGGACATGAGGTATTTATTAGCATGAGGAGTTGTGCAGTGTCATGTTAAACTAGCGGATGTTCCTCTCTCGGCAGGGTCGCATCACCGGCCTCACTGGAGTTATGGACTTCATGGACAACGGATCCAACTCGCACGTTCAGTTTGAGATTTTAGGCACCAGCTTCAGTGAGACCTTCGGGAAAGACATAAAACGGGTATGTTTAAAAAAAAAAAAAAAAAAAAAGAAAAGAAAGAAAAGCATGTTAGCCATCAAAACTCACTTGAGCTGTTTCACTCTTCGCGATGCGCTAAAGCTTCAGTGAAGGTGCCGCATTAAAATGAAATTCTTTATGGAAAGTGACAGTGAAGTTAGCATGCGGTTACACTTAGCTGCAGGGACAGAAACAGCTGAAGAGGTGTGCTAACTGAGCTTTAGATTATTTTCAATGTTCTAGTATCTCTGTGATGTTCAGTAAATACTGGGAGATATTTTTAAATTAATTTAGATTATTAGTTCATTAAAAATTATTTGTTTGTTTGTTTAATAATTAGATATGCTAATTCAGAACCTCGCTAAACCGCTGCTTGGGACATTTTTCACCAACATATTTTGATTTAAAACGGTGTGTTTTACACGTCCTGAGATCTCCTGATGTTATATGTATATGATGTAGTTATATGTGATAGATGTAGTTATACTCTTGTTAAAATGTTTATCGTCTCAGTGCTTACTGCGTGGCAGGAAAAGCTCAGAGAAGAACAGAAAACGACTGAAACACTGCAGACGCAAACATTTGTCTAGTAGAATATTGTGGTTCAAGATAATAATTGAATCTTTTTCGATCCTGACATGACTGCACGCTCGCCACGCTGACTCAAAAAGAGATAAAAATAACAATAATAGTTCTTCCAAGCGTGTCAGTGTGTGTGTGTGTGTGTGTGTGGAGAAAGATATAGTGAACAATCTGTTATCATTGTTAGAAAGTGAATGAGGGACAATAACCCACATTTCAGTAACTTTTGCGTGCAGTGCACTCACTGCATTTATCATGAGAGAATAAACAGAATCCCTCTGTGGCCCTGATTTCCTGAAGATGTGTGTATAAAGCCGTATAAAACACATGAAACTGAGACATATTTATCGTGGCATGGGGTAATTGGAGTGTTTTGACCATAACGTGTAAAATATGGGGCGGAGTCACAGCAATTTTATTCATTTAGCACGCACAGTGAGTTTTAGTGCAGCTGATTAGCGACTCTGTGGAACGCAAATGAATTTAACCAAAAGTCAGGTATCAAATTTTAAAAAAGGACTTTACTGCAAAAATGATAGCATTCACTAGTTCTTAATAATGAGTAGCTGTGTGAAGGTTATGCTTTAATATCTCAAAATGATAAAGTTTCTTAAACGGATGGATGACTAACTGAAGTCTCATGTTCGTCGTATTTTCCACACCTCCAATGCAGAGAGCATTTAAATATTTAAATAGAGCCTGTGAAAAGATTATTCATTCACACCTACGTCATGAGCAGAACTTGTGTGTCTCTTGTGTGTTGTTTGTAAAGCTCTTCTTCGCACCTCACCACCGTTAATCGGACACGCAGTTATGGTTTTGCTTCCAAGAGTCTTGTTTAGATCTGAACTCGCTGCTGCAGTCAGGAACACGTACAGTAGAACGTGGAAAAGCCTCGTGATAAATGGCTCCTCCTCCTGCTGCGCGTGTTTCTCATTTGACCGACTCGCTATTTGCCAGACTTTAGCCTCACTATGAAAACAGCTCATTGTTGCATTTTATTACTGCTGAATAAGTTCCAGTGCACGTCATGAAATTCACAGACAAGCTGCACACATTACCATCTTCTTCCTTTCTCATCCAGTCTGCAGTTCCGCAAGTCTGAGTTTGTCCAATGCCTGGACTACATTTGCATGTAACTGCATGCACGCAAAATGGCTGCCGCATGTCATGCGTCCATGTGGTGCAGCACCAGCTTAAGCAGTGGGGGCGCTGTAGCGTGATGTATCGTCACTTTCTCTCACTGGTAGAAAGAGAGAAACATACTCTCTACTGTCATGACGAGATCGATTTACTGGCCTAACGTTACCATCTACATTGGTGATGTTGTTGCTGTTTCCACCATCTTTGCAACATAAGCAATACAGTTGCCTCCTCCACCATCGCCATGCTTAATGTTGACATGCAAAATCAGAAGAAGTAGTCAATAAAGATATTCCGGTGCCGGTCAGGGATGTTTCAGCCCCTAGAGGATTTTGCTTTTAAGTTGCTTTTGAGTCATTTGACATGTGACTTGAGTTCAAGTCCCTGGTGCTTTATCCGGGTCAGAGTGGCGGTGGATCCGGAGTCTATCCTGTGAGCACTGGGTGCGGAGCAGAAATACTGCGGCAGTTGAGCATAACCAGTCCACCCACTGGCATGATTTTGGGGAGTCGGAGGAAACTGGAGAACCCAGAGGAAACCTACATGGACATGGGGAGAACATGCAAAACTCCAAACAGAACCTTGAGCTCAGGATCATATGATACATTTCACACAGATACGCCACTGCACTCATAGCCACCGTGCATCATCACGTGTTTCTGTGGTGCAAGTGGCAGATTTGCTGCTAAGGCGCTCATCATGGAGTGGGTGGATTGGACGCAGGCTTCTCTCAGAGCTGGTCATGCTCTGCCGAGCAAAATTAAGAGTGACTTTTATTTAGTTTCCCATCGGTGAGGTGAAGGTAAGACCAACGGGACGCGCATTCCATAAATCACAATCTCTCCCTTCATAATCCTGGCCACAGATTTATATCTTTTTGTTTATCTTGGTTGTTTTTTTTTCATGCTTTTGTTTTTGTTTTCACCAATCCTCTGCCTCCCATCTATCATTTAAAAATAAAGAGTAATGTAAATTACAGGAGAGAGGACCGAAACAGTCCGCTGGTAATGAAGATTTAATCACCCTGCATCCCGACTTGAATTATGAACCCAGCATATCGCATTATGGCCATTAGGTTCCCGAGACCATGGCCATTTAGCTTGCAGGCACACACACACACACACACACACACACACACACATATATACCACACACAGACACACTCCCAGAGGGCACTGGTCTCCCCCACACACTCGGCACATTTATTAGCTGTAATGAAAGGCAAAGACAGCTAATGGCACGTCAAGTGCACTCAGTGCCGTTGTTGTTCTTTATTAGAGCCCCAGCCTCACTCACCGAAACCAGCACCTCCCAACAAGACATTCATCCAGCCGACTCCTTCTCCACTTGCTGTGGAGACAAATGAGGAGCGCTCCTGTTTATTTGACATATGTCATGAATTTAAAGCACAGACGCATTCACTACATCTCCAAGCTGAATTCGAAACGCTTCAGAGGCGAAAGGAAAGCAGGAAACTCGCGGCCAGCCACGAAGAGATATTGTCAGTCGTTCAGGCCGTCAGTCTCCATGTCCTGTCCTCTCTCATCTTATCTTAATCTCCCATCTCTCTTCTTCCTGCTTATGCGTTTTTCCCCAGCAGATGGAGCAGCTCATAGATTAAGAGTAATGGAGATTGAGGTGTTATTTTCTTGCTCCTGTTCCCTTTCATTCTCGCCAGACTGATTTTTTTTTTCATCTATGCGTTTACCGCTCCCGGTAGCTTCGATTTCTCGGAGACAATATTGCTCGGCAAAAGAGAGCCACAGTTTTTGGAATCCCATTTAAGGAAAAATACAAGTGGGTCTTCTAGAAAATCAAATAAGCAGGGATGTAACAAGGTGGGAATTGCATCCTCTTTTTGCCTTCACGCATGGTGCACGCAATCAGACTCTCTGCTCTGAAAAACTCATTGAGGAGCTTAAGATGGCGGACTCTGGCTAAACTTCTACCAGACACTACAACATTTACAACAAGATTTGTTTTGCTGATGTTTATGGGAAATAATTGGGAAGTGGTACTGAACATAAACTGCACGATTGAGCAACTGTCAAGCTTGCAGCATCATCTCTGTCCAAGCGTTAACCTTCCCGTGCCGTTTCCCTCCTGTTAACAGGAGATGATGAGCGAGCTCATAGTTTTTCTCATTTCTGAAAAAGACGCAGGCTCAGAGTGCTGCAAATCTCATTTCCTAATGTGACAGAACCCATTACCTTTTCCACGGACAAAAAATAACGGATTTTTCTTTGTGCAGATTTGTTGCACCTCACACTGCTAAGAGGAGCAGTAATTATAGTGCACTTTCACACATACTACTCTGTTTGTTGATTCTGAATCATAGTGAAATGTTTTCTTTTTTTTCCTTTTCTATTTGGTTTTGTGGTTTGGTTTCACACTGCGCATAAACAAACTGAAAAAGAAACAAAAAAAACCACTGTGTTTGAAAGCATCCTCATAAAACACTTTCAGTCGTAAACTCACCCGAGCGTGGTAGCTAACTAGTTCATTTTTAGTTTAAACATTTTGTGTAGTATAGTGTAACTATACTATAAGTAAAGTATTTACTATAAGTAAATTAATTTTAGTTATATTCATAAGTAGTACAGCATAGTAATATGACTATAATAGTATAATAATATGGTTATAAGTATGCAAGTATATATACTGTATATAAGAAATAAGTTATAAGAAATGTAGAATAGTAATCTACTAAACTGATATAATAGTATAGCATAGTAACTGAAAATACTAGTAATAGCATAGCAACTATAATATTGTAATACACAGTAAGTATGGTACAGTAATATAAGAAAGTAGTTAAAGTGATATAAATATAGCTCCCTGTGATACAGTATAGTGATATGGGTGTAATGTAGTATAGCGATGTGGGTGTAATGTAGTATAGTGATGTAGGTGTAATGTAGTATAGTGATGTGGGTGTAATGTAGTATAGCGATGTAGGTGTAATGTAGTATAGTGATATGGGTGTAATGTAGTATAGTGATGTGGGTGTAATGTAGTATAGCGATGTAGGTGTAATGTAGTATAGTGATATGGGTGTAATGTAGTATAGTGATGTGGGTGTAATGTAGTATAGCGATGTAGGTGTAATGTAGTATAGTGATATGGGTGTAATGTAGTATAGTGATGTGGGTGTAATGTAGTATAGCGATGTAGGTGTAATGTAGTATAGTGATATGGGTGT
>CM075014.1:222238-233043 GCA_037576675.1 Pangasius sanitwongsei | reverse complement strand
GATATGGGTGTAATGTAGTATAGTGATATGGGTGTAATGTAGTATAGTGATATGGGTGTAATGTAGTATAGCGATATGGGTGTAATGTAGTATAGTGATATGGGTGTAATGTAGTATAGTGATATGGGTGTAATGTAGTATAGCGATATGGGTGTAATGTAGTATAGTGATATGGGTGTAATGTAGTATAGTGATATGGGTGTAATGTAGTATAGTGATATGGGTGTAATGTACTATAGTGATATGGGTGTAATGTAGTATAGTGATGTAGGTGTAATGTAGTATAGTGTATGGTAAATCTCTGTAAGTAATAGTGAGACTCCAGGGATGTTTGAGTATTTACAACGCTGTCAGTCAGCCTCAGTAAGGCGAGGTAATATACATGATAAACAATAAATGATATATTTCTTTGTCCTCTGAGCTTAGAGTCCTCCTCTTTAGTTCCTCTAATTCCCTGTTCTGATACACCATCCGTCATGTCCTGCATTTCATTTGTCACTGTAGTGAAAAGTTTGACACAGAGTGGGAAAATCTGACAGTTGTTGATGAATCGGTCGGCCAGCTCTCTCAGCCTCGGGCTCTTCAAGATCATCACTCGGTGTTGATGAGTGTTTGTGACGGACAGGGCAGCAGCGTGACACTTAACCCCATCACTTTCACTAGCCGACCTTGGCTGTGAGTTTGCCAGGAAGGAGGAAACTCTCTGAGACGGAGCCCTGTGCTGCTCTACAGGATCATCGGGTCATTCATTCCGCAAGTTTTGGGAGCTGTTTTTTTGCTTCACATCTATTCCAGTCTGTAGCACTTCTTTACATTTCCTTTCAGTATTTTGAAGAATAAGGAATGACCATTATTGTTAGGAGGAGGAGACTGAAGCAGGAGTAAACTGTTTTGTGGACCAGCAGTAGGGTGAAAGGGTGAAAGTGCTGCAGGGTGTTAGTGTGCTGTGTGAGCTGAGCATGGCGGTGTATAGGCTTTGGCCCATAACAAAAGGTTCAGGTTGAAAAGGGTTCATACAATAACCTACAGCACTAAGTTCTGAGCTCTGATTGGTAGTGTGAGAGTTTCACGGTATGTTTCATGGATGTTCGACAGAATGAACAGTGACTCTAAATGGATATCAGCTTAGGCGTGGTATCATAGCTCCTCTTCTTTCATTAGTTTTCCATAGCGGCAGTTTCTCGTGTTTTATTTTTTTCACTGCTAGTTGATGTTCATTTCGCTAGAGAGACGTAAAAGGCAAGTTCCAGCCTGATAAACGTCTTTGTATCAAGTGTTTTAATAAAGCAAGAAAGCAGCAATAAAAAGAGAGAATTTTGCTCCTGGCGCATTTTGGCTTCAGATGAAGTTTTGTCTCCATTTTGGGAGAACTCTAGCAGGCCGATCCTTGCTGTTCCTGTCCCCTGCAACTGGGAGCTTTTGTCGAAATGTACTGTACTCTATAAAAGTCGTGTCTGCAGTTTGTCTTTTCACTTTTGTACTTGCACTTTGTGTTTGTTCTGGCAGTGACTCAGCACGGAAATGAGGGTTTTTTTTTTTATGAGTGTTTCGCTATCGCAAGTTTTCTGCAAGCACCTTGAGTGAAGAGCAGAGCTGCTGCTGGAGGGAGTTCATGTGTGTAATCAAGAAAGCCCTGGTGGTGCTGGAATCACTGAAGAGTCATCTGAATATTATGTACTAGAAAAATGGTATTACGAAGCCCTAGGCTGGCAAACCCTAGTGCGTCTAGAGCATTTTATTAGTGCAGAAGCACGGCACAGCAGCTTATTACAGAGAATCTGGGAAAGAAAGCAGAGAAGTGAGCAAGGGCTGCACTAAAATTTTTCCATTTAACATTCTCATCCCCTTCAGGCGCTTTACAGAGTTAACAAGACAAAAAAGAATGCATGTGTCATACATGTGCTGCATTTCAGCAATTTCATTATCATGAGGCTTCATCCTGATTATGACCTGTGTGTGTAGATGAACTCATACAGGGATTAATCTTCCACATCGGATCATTTCATGGAATATGGTTTAGGTTGAACGCTGTCCAATAGCGCGGCTCATTGCGGAGAATGTTTAGTGACCTCTTTATGTGGATTGCTTTATTGGGTTCACTGTTATGGAATTAAAACTTGCCCACAATCGATATCACTAATGCTGAATGAATTAGCTGGATATTCCTAAATGCTATTTTAGGCCCGTGATCTGGAGCGTTTCTATCCAGCACCCACAAAACCAATAAGAAGATCATCAGGCTTGCTCCAGGACCAGAAGAGGTTTTAGACTAATATTATTGCATATTTCTGACATCAACACACCTGATCTAGAATATTACTGTGCAGTGCTACTTGGTTGGCCATAAGCAAACCCCGACAGCAAGCACGTCTGAGACAGATGACCAGAGAGGCATGAAATAGTCCTGGCAGTCGCACCCACAATGTGGACTTATGCCAAGTTCAGACCAAGCAGCTGTTAATGCCACTGAGCACTCTGTTAGTCAGCAGACTCAGCTATAAAACCATGTGTACTAGAAACTTCGGAGGAAGTTACAGAAATACTATTACAATAAATAGAGAATAGTACAGTAAAGCTTTTATCCACCAGTGGTTTGGTTCGGTCTGTTATGTTCTGTATTTATTTTCTCTGGCACAGAGGCACCGCTTGCCTTTCTGTGCCAGTAGAGAAGCATTTCCTGACAAAGACATTAATCAAGACGACTTTTGTTGATCTGTGGATGCTGTGACGTACTGCTCAGGGGAACATTTTACACCACCAGCGTCTGTGTGTGTGTGTGTACAGACATGGACAAATCATAAATTCATTAGAAGGACGACTAAGTGAGTAAAAGTGCTGTCCAGTCCTGTGCTTTGGCCCGGAAACGTAAAAAAAAAATAGGCTAAACGCAGCTTCTAGCATATGGTGAGCTAGTTAGCGAGCTACTGTATATGCATTAATATAGACTTAAGGAAATGTACGAGGTCATATCTCTGGTCTGCTTGTGTGCCGATTGACTACGAATAAAAAACCTCTAGAAACATCTGCATGTCCTGGGCTACTGATTTGTCCTCCGCTGATTTTGCATATTCTACACGTGCTGTATATTAAAGGAAAACCGCTGGCTCAGAGAATCTGAGAAGCTTTTTTTGTGAAAAGGTAAATATCAGAAACCCTGCAGTCTTTCTTTAAAGTGTAAAATTCACACTGTTTTTTTTCCCCCGCATTGGTGGCAGGTGTGTACCATTGCCAGCAAAAGAATAAACATTTTAATATACATTGAATTGACGTGCACCGCAGTCACGTGTTCTCCGAGCGGCATCTAAACCTTCTAAACGCTAATTAGTGATTAGCTGAATATCTCGTGTGTGTGTTTCATACCTCCTGCAGTTAGCCACCTGGGACTCGGTACACGGCCTCAACGGGAGCTTGAAGGAGAGCCGGATCGAGAACGGCATGCAAGGGGTCACAGTAAAAGTTGTCACGCTGCTGGTGAGGATCATTCGTGTTTGTTTGTTTGTTTGTTTGTTTATCTTAGAATAATTATGTTTTTAGATAGCTAATCTTGTCAAACGAAATCCTTTATTCATTTTCCTTTAATATATCAGTTTCTGTCTGCATACAAAATTGTTTTCCTGCATTAGAACTGAGACAAAGATGAATAATTCAGCACATTCGCCTTGAAATATTTAGCAGAAGGAGCGCTAGAAGTGAAGTTCCTTTGTTTTCCACTTCATGCTCCTTATTACACGGTTTTAATATGCCTTTCGTGTAATGCTGCTCCATCACACCATGCACGTCCAACAGTGCTCTGAAAGGAAAAACACGTTGCACACTTGTTTGAAATTGTCAGGAAAATCAATCACAGTAAATGATCTATGTCTTCTCTTTAAAGGAGGACCCATTTGTCATGGTAGCGGAAAACATTCTCGGGCAGCCCAAAAGGTACAAAGGGTTCTCCATTGACGTTCTTGACGCCTTGGCAAAGATCCTCGGCTTCAAATATGACATCTACCAGGTAGCAGACAGCAAGTATGGCTCTCAGCTTCCCAACGGTTCCTGGAACGGCATGATTGGGGAACTTATTAACAAGGTGAGTGCTTCGGGAGCAAAGGGAACGAGGGAAGATGTAGAATATTCTGAAAACGCAGTGGATAGATTTGGAATATTTGTATCCCGCTGTTCATAGTTTCATGCTTCACGAGACATCAGTTAGCTTGCAGCTTGTAAGGGAACTATTAAAGCGCCGCTATCCAATTATTCCTGAAACTGAAAACGAAAGTGCAAGTCATTTATTAAAGATCCAAATTAGCAGACAAACTTGTGGTCAAACACAGGCAGGGGTCCAAGGTCAGGCACTCGGAGCAAAGCAGGGTAATTAAAAAGCAAAATGAACATGCAGAACATAAAACCAAGTGTAAGAACAGAGAAAAGGCTCAGAAAGGCACGCTGGAATGTCGAAAGGTGATGAATGAACAATAAAAAATACAAGGAAATAACTGAGGAACGGAGAAGCTGGGCGAGAGGGAGCTAATGAATCGTGACACAAATTCAAACATTCATAAGAGTGTAACTAGCATGTAAGCTTATGAGCCGTTATGTTTAGCGCAGGTTTAGCCACCGTAGATTTCTTTTAGAACTTCGTTTGTGCTAAATATTCAGATTTCTTAAAAAAAAAAAAAGGGACTATCTGGTCTGGTTGTGAGCGCTGATGGCTGTGAGTTTGTCTGTGCAGAGGGCCGATGTAGCCGTGTCAGCCATCACCATCACGCCGGAGCGGGAGAACGTAGTGGACTTCAGCAAACGCTACATGGATTACTCGGTGGGGATCCTGATGCGCAAGCCGGAGGAGAAGATCAACATCTTCTCCTTGTTTGCTCCGTTTGACCTCGCTGTCTGGGCCTGCATCGCAGCAGCCATTCCTGTGGTCGGAGTCCTGATCTTCCTGTTGAACCGCATGCAGTCGCTGCGCTGCCAGAATCCTTCAGGAGCTCCGTCCACCATGTCCAACTCCTTACACAGCGCTGTGTGGCTGGTTTACGGCGCCTTCGTACACCAAGGTGAGCGTGGAGAGCTACTCATAGAGTGCACACGTGTCTAAGTGTCCTTGGAATATCAGGATCTCTTTGTATGTTTGTTTTTTTTTACTATATAAATAGTTCTGAAAACTGAAATATGTTTCACTTTTGCATGCTTCTCAACCACAAGTAATGTTCTAAATTTTCTAAGCTAAAAGGTCAAAAATGAAGAGCATTTAAAGATTTCATTCCGTTTGCGCAGCAGGAGCATGGCGGACATTTGCACAGCCGCTATCGGATTAGGATTATGTCCGTTTCACCGCAGCACACAGAGCTACAGCAGCTTGCTGAAAGCCAGACGTTCACTGTGCGCGGGAAATCACTAGCTTTCAGGCGTCTTTAGACGAGTAAACGTGGCAGGGACATTCAGCTGCCTTTTACAAACAATATATGACATAACTGTGGAGCAAATGGACGAATAATGCGAGTTTGAAGATTTCGCTCACTGCGCTGCGAACCGAGCCTGTGATTGGTCTTTACAAATCAACCATATATTCATTCCAATGTGGATGACTTTGAGGAGAGGAAACTGTCATGAAATTTTAACAGCGCCACCTGCAGTACTGGAGCACGTGCATGTGAAGCCTCACACAACATCGCAGACAGTATTCAGAAGATTAAAAGTAGTCATTTTGGTGAAATATACAGTTTTATGGTTTCATAATCATTTTTTTTTTGGCAAAATTGCCACAGCAACATCCAAAAAGTTTTCCCAGACCACTCCACATTTACCCTACAACACAGAACCTGGACATTTTATTGTCTTCTCCTGATTGAACTAATCGGCTAATTATCTGCCATGCACAAACTGAAGTGTGTGTTAAAGCAGTGAAACACTAAATCTGCAGGACCAGGGGGTTCTCCAGGACCAGGGGGATCTCCAAGACCAGGGGGTTCTCCAGGACCAGAGGGTTCTCCAAGACCAGGGGGTTCTCCAGGACCAGGGGGTTCTCCAGGACCAGGGGGATCTCCAGGACTAGGGTTGGGAACCTGGGAACGTTTTGACACAACCTAAATAATAAGAAGACTTGTTCTGATGTGAAATCTCGGCTCCGAACATGTCAGCCATCACATTTCTCATTTGAAAGCCCAGAGCCAGGGCACTGACCTCCAGCTGAGGCCGATTGTGGTCAACAGCGTGGTGTTTAAAGAACAGCTACTAAAGAGCAGAGATGTGCTGGAGGTGCCTTTGTGTGGAGACACTGAGTAACGGCTTCATCTGATCCAAAAAGCAACAATCGACTAGCTCAGCAAATGTGACGCTCCATCTGCATCTATTACCGCCTGGCACGCTGCCACTGAAGTGTTTTTATGCCAACCAGCCTGTAATTAAATCAGGGGAGGCCCTGTCCCATTGGTCCTTAGCCTGCCACCATCTAATCTTTCTGATGATTGATAGGTGTTGCACAAAAGGCTCTGCAAAGAATCTATGCAAGTTCTCGACATCTGTCGTTTTATTGAGCATGGTGGAATTAGCACAGAAGGAATTAGCATGTGGCTAATAAGCTCACAGCAGCACCTCTGTTTGGCCCAACACACCACCTTACTCTGGAGATAAGGATTTGCCATGTGGGTAATTTTTTTTTTTTTTTTTTTTTACAGGAAACTGATTTTTGCAGAAAGTTATTTAACTCTCATAAGTTGATTCGTAAGCTGTGGCTAGAGGAGGAGTTTGCAACGTAGGTGGCAATATAACAAAAGAAAATTAGCATAACTAGACTGCTAGTTTTTGCTTGTTTCAGTGTTAGCATGTTGAACCATTAGGTTCTAGAAATGCATTTACTATTTATTAGACATTTTATATTCCCTTAAATATTTTTTTCCTCTTTCAGTTCATCCTGATATGACGAGTTTTCCCAGAAAGAGATGCACACATAGTAAGATTTGATTTGTTTATGAAGAGCGTTAGTGTCTGATGGTGCTGTCCGGCTCGCAGGTGGAGACTCGGCGATGAGCTCAGTGGCTTTGCGGATCGTGATGGGAAGCTGGTGGCTCTTCACCCTAATCGTGTGCTCATCGTACACGGCTAACCTCGCAGCATACCTCACTGTGTCCCGCATGGACAACACCGTACGGTACGTCTCCACCTCTTCTCAAATTACCCGCTTTTATTTCAGCAAGCAACTCGTCCACACGTTTCCACAAAGCACTCTGTTGCTCACTGCGCAATGATGGCATGCATCATTCTTGGTTCCCGCATTTTTCTTAGAAGCATTCGATAAAAGTGTCACAATGAATCTTCACGTGGCCACATTTTATAACGGCTGAATATATACAGAGTTCCAGCATTTTAAAATCCCCAAAAGTAAAAAGGGACAAAAAAAGTTTTCATCCCGATTCTCCTCTCTTTATTCAGCAGGACACAGAATAGCACTTGATCCAGCACATCCTGTTATTTTACAATGAGTTTTTTTTTATATAGCGTGAGATATAGCACAAGAAAAATGTGTTAAAGATCAGAATCGAGCGTAACCGGGACACGCCTCTGTTCTAGACAAACTCTCACTTCACTTCTGAGTAGCGCTTAAATCGATAGTTACGTCTGAGGCCTGAATACTGATGTGTGTGATTTCAGTATTTAATCTTCACTAAACTCCATTAGACTCACGTGCACTTCACTATGGCACGTAATCTACACCTTGAAGAAAGCGTGATGATGACTGTGTGATGACATTTAGCTAGCATGCTAGCAATTAAACCTGACTGTTTTTAAACTGCCTCCTTATTTACCTAACGCTATCTCTGTAGAAGGCCAAGGCTAGGTTGGGGGATCATCATCGTTTTGGTGAAATATATTTATGGTTTCTTAAAGGTAAGGTAAGTATGTAACAGACAGGAAAAAACTATTTTGTGTAAATTGGGGCTGTTTTCCAGAATTCATCCAGAGAGACAGCCGATGGGTTTTCCCAGACCGCCACACACACTGTCAGTATTTCCGGGATTACAGGGACCAATAACGCAGGACAAAGCACGCCGTGTTTCTAGCGTTTATTCGCAGCCTGATGAAAATACGAGACACTCTCGCCAGGTAGTCAGCTCTCCAGCTTTTCAGTAAGGCATAGTGCTTTCTTAACCTCAGTGTTCTTCCTTTTTATTGATCATTTGGCAGTTGTTGTTTTTTTGTAAACTTTTTTCTTCATGGTGCGAGTTTTCCTTTCTACTGAGCTGTGTGAAAGCCTCAGCAGGAAACCCAGGCTGTCGTTGCTACGTGCCACCATTCACATGAAACTAATGTGCCATTTGTCTGCTTTCAGCTTTAATTGCTGGATTTTTATTCAGAATTTTGTCTGGAATATATACACACACACACACACACACACACATATATATATATATATATATATATATTTTTTTTTCTTGTTTACTTCCTCTCTGTTCTGTCATTTCCCTGATTTATTGATGAAGCTGTTGTTGTGGAGAATGGGCCCGAGGGCAGAGTAATCATCCTTTTTTCCCCATGATTTAATTAAGTGGATGAACAGAGCCATCAGACACACTGAACAGCTCCAATTCAATAATTATTCTATGTACACTATCCAGCGGAGAGATGAGCTCTGTACGCTTTTTAGATAGCCATCCCATTTTCAGTACAGACGAAACCCCAGGCCTCATTTGTTGCTCTCGACGTGTCTGACTCGGTCTAACGCTGATCGATGTGGAGCGAGTCTCGACTGAAGAATCTGGACCAGAGCGACCTGAGCGAGCGAGTCAGTTCACACAAACAATCAGGCGAAGAACAGCTGAGTCCGATGGGCTACGTTAGGACGATACTACTCTCGAACTTTCCTTTCTTTTTCTCCTTTCATCTTTTAACCGAGATCATTAGTTCACTCCTAATGAAGTGGAGCACAGGTAGCAGGAGATCACTGCACAGAGAGCGCCTGTGTACACAGACTGTACCCCAACACCCTGACTTACCCTCAAACCTTTCCATAAAATATCACATAAAAGCAGTGATACGCTAAAACCATACACAGAGCGTATCCCGACGTCCTAGCTACAATAAAATAACCATAAAAACACCCTACACACGTCATAGCCCTTAACGTTCATTATCATTAACATTAACATTAAATAATAATAATAATAATAATCTGAAACCCTGCAGATGTCAAAGCCCAGCATCCTACTCTTCTCTTTAAAAATAAAATAAAATAAAAATACACACATCACCTGGACCAACACCTTAACCTCATCCTTAAAAATAAAATAGCCCATGCACTTCTTACTGCGCTTCTTACTGCGCTTCTTACTGCGCTTCTAACGGCGCTTCTTACTGCGCTTCTAACTGCGCTTCTAACTGCGCTTCTTACTGCGCTTCTAACTGCGCTTCTTACTGCGCTTCTTACGGCGCTTCTAACTGCGCTTCTAACGGCGCTTCTTACGGCGCTTCTTACGGCGCTTCTTACTGCGCTTCTTACTGCGCTTCTAACGGCGCTTCTTACTGCGCTTCTAACTGCGCTTCTTACTGCGCTTCTAACTGCGCTTCTAACTGCGCTTCTTACTGCGCTTCTTACGGCGCTTCTTACGGCGCTTCTAACTGCGCTTCTAACTGCGCTTCTAACTGCGCTTCTTACTGCGCTTCTAACTGCGCTTCTTACTGCGCTTCTAACGGCGCTTCTAACGGCGCTTCTTACGGCGCTTCTTACGGCGCTTCTAACTGCGCTTCTTACTGCGCTTCTAACTGCGCTTCTTACTGCGCTTCTAACTGCGCTTCTAACTGCGCTTCTAACTGCGCTTCTTACTGCGCTTCTTACTGCGCTTCTAACTGCGCTTCTAACGGCGCTTCTTACGGCGCTTCTAACTGCGCTTCTAACTGCGCTTCTAACTGCGCTTCTAACGGCGCTTCTAACGGCGCTTCTAACTGCGCTTCTTACGGCGCTTCTAACGGCGCTTCTAACGGCGCTTCTAACGGCGCTTCTTACTGCGCTTCTTACTGCGCTTCTTACTGCGCTTCTAACGGCGCTTCTAACGGCGCTTCTAACTGCGCTTCTAACTGCGCTTTTTCAGTAGTTACTCTGCTCCTGATCATTTCTAGCAGGTGGAAAAGTTTTGTGTATTTATTTAGTGGTAATTAATTATTATAATATTAGAACTTGATATTTAATTCTTTTTCTTTCTGCAGCTTGTTATAGACTTTCTCTGTTCCAGACCTCATTCTCCCTCTAGCACTGTTTGCTCTGGGCTCTCTATGCCCCTCTCTCCCTCTCTCCCTCTCTCCTTCTCTCCCTCTCTCCCTCTCTCTGTGCCCCTCTCTCCCTCTCTCCCTCTCTCTGTGCCCCTCTCTCCCTCTCTCCCTCTTTCCTTCTCTCTGTGCCCCTCTCTCCCTCTCTCTGTGCCCCTCTCTCCCTCTCTCTGTGCCCCACTCTACTCTCTCCCTCTCTCCCTCTCTCCCTCTCTCTGTGCCCCTCTCTCCCTCTCTCCCTCTCTCTGTGCCCCACTCTACTCTCTCCCTCTCTCCCTCTCTCTGTGCCCCACTCTACTCTCTCCCTCTCTCCCTCTCTCCGTACCCCACTCTACTCTCTCCCTCTCTCCCTCTCTCCCTCTCTCTGTGCCCCACTCTACTCTCTCCCTCTCTCCCTCTCTCCCTCTCTCCGTACCCCACTCTACTCTCTCCCTCTCTCCCTCTCACCCTCTCTCCCTCTCTCCCTCTCTCTGTGCCCCACTCTACTCTCTCCCTCTCTCCCTCTCTCTGTGCCCCTCTCTCCCTCTCTCCCTCTCTCTGTGCCCCTCTCTCCCTCTCTCCCT
>CM075014.1:204501-222138 GCA_037576675.1 Pangasius sanitwongsei | reverse complement strand
CTGAACACACACACGCCCTTACTGAACACACACACGCCCTTACTGAACACACACACACCCTTACTGAACACACACACCTCTGAGAAACTAATCCCCCAGAAATAAGAACAATTGTGGGAACTTTTCTTTTTCCCTTTTATAAAGATTTCTTAATAAATTTTCCTTTAATTTTCACCACCAGTTTGTTTTTAAATGGCTGATTAATGCTATGATGCCATGAAAGTGTGATATCTTTAGACCAGTCATCATCACACCGTGGAAAGCAGTGAAAACATGAACGCTAGAGGCTCAGCTTATAATTGCACTCATTCGCTTTTCCAAGAGGCTTCGTTAGGATGGATCACAACGCAACGTGCACCTGAGGGAAGGCTTAAAAACTCTATAGTTACTGAAAGTGAGCACCATCAGGCCAGGAAACATCCCGTTCCTCTGTTCTTTTATTCATGTTTGTAGCTGCTTTTATCCAAAGTGAGCTATACTTGAGACAGGAGATAGTCCAAGCACAGAGCTGAGCGCTGGAGTGGTAAGGGCTTTGTTCAGATGTCCACCACGGCTCATTAACACGCCTGACGTTTAAACTCAGACTCCGCTGATCCTTAGCTGCTCAGGATTTCCTCAAAAGACACTGTTTTGAGGACACGGTACACACCGCTGTACCGCACGGCTGGCCTGAGAGAGGAGTGCAGGAAGCATCATCCTTCAGGAAAACAACCACAAATGTGTACCACACGAATAACAGGAGCTTTGAGCTTAAAAATACTTCACTCTGAATTACTGAGAAATGGAGAGCTGAACAGCACAGAGCCTCTTCCTGTGATGTTTAACAATGTCAGGGACACTCGTGCACGATGGAGGACTCGTCCATGCAGAAAAACGTCAAGCTCTTTAATAGTTTTGTTCCTGCCTTCTTTAGTTCAGAACACAGATGTTTAATCCAGAGACTAAAACGGACATTTTTCGTTTCTTAAAGCATTTCTCTCCCTGGATGCAAGTTTTTGGACGTTATCTTGCTCAGAGATGCATTCACAGCCGAGTCTTAACCTCCTGGCAGAGGCAAGCAGGTTTTAGCTGAAAAATCCTGATGCACTGATACAGACTTCTGAACTATCAGCTACTATACAGCTGCAAAGCATCAACAGTATTTTACATTGTACATATTTTAGGTATCAGATGCTTTTCCTTGTATGCAGTCTCTCTCTCTCTCTCTCTCTCTCTCTCTCTTTTTTTTTTTTTTTATAAACATGATCATAGTGTTCATGGCCAGAGGTTCGATTTTGGTGCTATTTCGCCACAGTAATGAAGATCAGGCCGCACAGAAAATGCGATTAAGAGGTTTCTCATTTAGTTTGAGGAGAAAATTGTCATTACTGTGTGTCTTATACAATTCACTTTACACATATTCACAAAGTAATGTACAGTAAGCTTCATAATTCTTCCAGTTAAGCCTTGTAACATCTCCAGACCCCTGTGTCACGTCATGAGACGTTCATCTCTAAACTTCTCAACCTCAGCTGCATTTCTACACTTCAGCCATTACAGGATATCATTCTCTCTCTCGCTCTCTCTCGCTCTCATACAGGACGTTTCAGGACCTGGCGAGACAGGTTGACTTGGATTACGGTACCGTGCGGGACTCGGCGGTGTATGACTACTTCAGAGCCAAGGGCACGAACCCGCTGGAGCAGGACAGCACTTACGCTGAGCTGTGGAGGACCATCAGCAAAAATAACGGCCAGGAATCCTCTGTGTCCAGTCCGTCAGAGGGCATCCGCAAGGTAAACAACATGAAACATGACTTCCTAAATCTCTTTATGTCTCTATACAGTAAACCAATGCACTGTTGAATTCTGGATTCTGATTGGTCAGAAGGTATTGATTAATTTTCTACAGTTTTCATGCGTTTCCATAGTAACAGCTCATTTACAGGGACTTACACATCGGATGCTCCACATAAATGGAGTGTAATATTTGCTGTTATGTGAGGAGATATTTATTTATATGTTTATGTAACATTTATGGAAGGAGTCTCCAGTGTCAGCGCTTTAACTTTAGCTGTAACTTTAAGTTTTCTGACATCTTCAGGACAGAAGAGTTTACGCTTTGCAGTTTTATGTTTTTTTTGTCTTATTAACGTGAAGAGAGAGAAATAAGAGAGAGAGAAGCTGGTGAGGGAAGGACTGTTTATAGCTGCTGTAACGTAAGTGACAACAGGAACTTCTTTCACTGATGTTCAACAGCATTAAATTAAACCTCCGTATCAGCTGTTTCAGTTACAGCAGTTTCACTTAACCGCGGTTGACCACGGTCTGAAAAATGTAAGTAGAAAATTCCAGAAATACAGTAAACATTCATAATTTAAATTGCGTGTCGTTCGGAGTAACGTGGCGTTAATCGTCCCTTTGTCCAGCGCATCCACGATCGTATCCAGCGATCCATCTACCAGCTGTTAGTCACTTTAGTAGCCGTCAAGGCTAACAGATCAACTCTCACGGCCCCAAAGCACAAGTGTAGCGATACTGGCAGAGAGACGCCGTAAAGCTCTTCCTTTAAGTGAAAAGGTGAAAATTCTTGAAAATTTAATAGGGAAAGAAAGAAATCTTTGCTGGGATGTTTGCTAAGAATGAATCTTCTATCCACGGAATTGTGAGAGAGAGCGAGACCACATTCACATAACTTTTATTATTATAATTGTTCTATTTTATTATTAGTTATTGTTGTGAGTTTATAAATTAAACTTCATCATGGTACAGTATGTGTATACTTTATAGGTATGTACAGTATATAGTATTCACTTGTAATCTATAACCCGCGGATGCGGGGGTCCTACTGTAACTATAATTGGATAAAAAGTGTCACGTGTCATTCTTATATTAGTTTAAAATAATGTAGTCTTTGGCACGTTGTTGTGCTACAGAAGGAATTACACACTTGAAGAAAAAAAAAAGTTGATAATATTTTGATCTGGAAGAAAATCTCCACGCGCAGGAGCAGTGGTCTTTTCTTTTCTTTTCTTTTCTTTTCTTTTCTTTTCTTTTCTTTTCTTTTCTTTTCTTTGTTTCTTCCTCCCACACACATTCACACTCGTTATTCTGATGAGCTGATTAAGCTTTTTAATGAATGGTGCTATTATGAGTGCTGTTATTTGTCAGGCCCTGTGTCAACTTTGGTATTTGGTAAAGAATGCATTAATACCACAACCTTCCTGTCCACCTCTTCATTCTGCACAAAACTGTTTCTGTTTTTCTCTATTTTTCCGAGTCCTGGCACAAACACTCGTAACAGCAGCTGCTTTTGGTTTAGGCGTAGTGCGCTGTTCTCGTTATTCACGCGAACGCATACGCAAAAACAAAGGCATTAATGATGAAAACAGAAGAAAAGCTGTGAGTCCCTTTCAGCCTGAGTACTGGAAGCCTGCACACAGCGGATTTTTGTATTCGTACCGGAGATAAGATCAGCTTTAACCTCCAGCAGCTTCTTAATCACTTAAACGGTAATACCGGAGCCCAGACTCCATGGCTGCGCTGCTTTACTGTAATTACTGTGACATTATCGTCTAGCGGCTGGCAAGAATGTGCTGTGACAATGAAAACCTTCTGCAAAAACCAGTATTATAATACTGAAGGTATGTGCATGTGCATGAAGTGCTCCCAGGAAGATTAACATTATGCTAACTAGAACTGATTAGAAGCTGGTAGTAAACATTAGCATTAGCACTGCTTTTCCACGAGTGTTCGTTTTTCCCTTGCAGGCGAAGAAAGGCCCTTACGCGTTCCTCTGGGACATGGCAGTGGTGGAATACGCAGCGCTGACGGACGACGACTGCACCGTCACCGTCTCGGGCAATAGCGTGAGCAGTAAGGGTTACGGCATCGCTCTGCAGCACGGCAGCCCGTACAGAGACCTCTTCTCCCAGAAGTAAATATCCACCTGACCCCTCGCTCCCTCCCCTGTCCTTCTCCTCAAATTCTTTCCTACTTTCACGGACAATCAGCTGTGCGTGACGATATATGCCTGGAAAAGAGAGCAGCGAATGAAAGGAAGCTGTTCGCTAGATGTTGACGGACCTGAGCTACAGAAGCTACGTGGGTTGTTTGAAATCTGAAATCAGAAACAAGTGCTTTGGTAACCATCAAGTGTCTAAATTGGAAGGAGCTGATAGCGACACATCATTACCAAATAAATTACTGCCACTTTTCGTTAAGTGCAGAGCTTTGATTTGTCACTTGCAGGTTTGCGGCTCGGAGTTTTTACTCATTATAAATCGATCCGTTTGTGAACGTAACAGATGCAGGCGGATTATACAAATCTCCACATAATTGCTTGTAGACAATTAAGACTGCGTGATGATATTTCTCGTGCGTTTGGGCAGCCAGGAGAGCTGTTTTTGTCTCTCAACTGCCTTCACACGATTCATATTGATCTATCAAGAATATCCTAGCATGACTCAACAGCTTGCAACACAGACTGCCAGTGATTACTGTTTGTTGGAAGCTTACGTAATTCTCTCAGGTCCTTACAGGAGTGTGAAATGTTAAGGAGAACTTTAGAACGTTCCAATTTAACTCTCCTACATTCGTACCTCATTAACACTTCAGTCTAGAATACTGGATCATTTCTGCTGCCGAGAGCAAGAACGCGAGTGAAGATGAATAATTACTGATAAAACTAACGGCTGTCACACTGCTGTGAAGGCAGGACAGTAATCTCTCTACTACATACTTTATTTTTTTACCCCACAGCGCTGTTGAATGCTGAATTCTGATTGGTCAGAAGGTATTAAGTAACTTTCTCTGATAGCATTGAGTCAAGAATCGTAGGATTCCTTAATTTAAGATTCCTAATGTATTTTTTTTTAATTGTGTGAAAACCTAGCGGCTGCGTTCACGTGTTTAATATATTTACCGACAACAAGCTTTAACCAGCTTTAACAAGGCAGGTTTGGAGGCTGCGGTGCATGCTGGGAAATGGAGTCTGTAGACTGGGTTAACGTGACACCAGCGAAGATAAACTGCAAATACATCAGACGATAAAAGCTTACTGATGACGGCGGTTTTTTTTCACAGCTGAATATCGACAGACAAAAATCCCAAAGCCACTACATGAAATGTTACCAGAATAACTAACAAACCTACAAATGGAACTGATGTGAAGTGAATTTAATAATGCGCATTAAAACATTTTTTTGTAGATGTTTATAAACTATAAAATCTTTGAATAGTCTAACATGACTATAGTCTGCATGACTAGAAATGAAATAAAAAACAGTAACGTATTGATTATATATTAAATTCCAAAGCGTGATGTCATCAAAATGAAGGTGAAAAATTTATATATGGGGTTTCATAGGCGACATTCTCGAAACACCTCCTCTTAGTTCAGATATTTCATAAAGAGCTCTCGTTTCAGGAATCCAAACCCCGAGTGAGTCTAATGCTAACACCCCGAGGGGCAGCTGGGAGCAGCTCGGTGGCTAATAGGCCCATGAACCAGCGTGTCATCTTCTGTAGAGAGAGGGATTCATCTTACTTTCCCCTTTTCTCTCCCATCATCCTCCATTCGCACGTAGTTCCCATTTATCTGCAGCTCGCTCTAATGATTCACCGTGTTCCTCTTTCCAGCCTGGAAATTGCTTGGCTTTTTCACACGCTGGCAGCTGATAAAGATAGCGTACAGTCTCACTCTCTGTTTTTTTTTTTTTTCTTCTCTAAAGCCTCTAATTAAACATCTCCATTTGTTTGATTTTAATTTCCTTTTGTGTGCGGCTACACATTTTTCAATTCATTTCCACTTGAAGAAGAATTACACACAGTTGTTTACATTTACCCCTTTGCCGGTAGAACGTAGAGACGTGTACGTTGGTCATTTTAACGGCTCAAACATTCGGCAAAACGAGCGAGTCTACAAATCTACAAACCCGCTGTGTTTACAGCCTCAATGTCAGAAAGTCTCTGGCTGTCGAACACCACAGAGGGGGTCGTCTCTCTGCCCTCTTCATTTTTGCTCCATGGGTTTAAACGTGAAGTGAAACAGCGTTGAAAAAGAACTGAAAAGTTTAAAGCTCACTGAAGCGTTATAACATTTTAAACCTGATGCATGGAAGGCACTGTGCGTGCACCAAGCTCACGTCATCTGCCTAATACACGTTATCTGATTCAATATACACTGATAATACACGCAGACAGTGTGCTCGATATATATTTCATTACTTACAGTCAGAGAGTGCAGCTCCAGGCACGTGTGACTGGACGAACGACGTCTCGGCCAACGTGGATTAAAAAACGAATTAAGCGGTAATTAAAGATGACGGCCGCATTTCTTAAATTTCACTGTTTGGGAAGGAAACCTAACTACAAAAAAAACAGCCTTAAGCAGATCAGAAATCCACGGCTGTGTGCGCAGCAGCTTTACTTTTACTTTTTGAAGACTTACTGAGATAAAGAAATGAGTTTTTCATTGCTGTGGTTAAAAAAAATAAGCAGGATTTAAATTCCTGTTTGTTTCCCCGGTTTCTGGTTTAATTCCAACAGAATTCAGAAAAGATCAGAATAATACACAATGCAGCCTAAGATCATGTTTCTGCTACCTCTTTATATGAAAGTCGCTGGAGTTCAGGCATTTAGCGTTAGCATTTGACCAAAATGTCTCGTTTACACGCAGTCCTGACCTAAAACCTGAAGTAAATGAAGTTTGTTGTAACCACAAGGAAACACTTTCTGCAACGACATACACTCAGACGACGCAATACAAATCAATGGCAATATATAAATCTGACATTATGAGATAATAAATCTGCGATGTCTCGAAGACAAAAATACTTCTGTTCTTTTTTCATTTTCCCTGCGTGCGGGCGCTCGGATGCGACAGCACCGGAGACGAGGCTTCGACTTTTATTGAGTCTGTTTTTTGTGTCATATCATATTGCAATCTACAGCAAAAAAAAAAAAAGCAATCCGCTTCATTGGCTTATGGTTTCAATCCACCATTTCTTAATTTCTCAGGCCTAAACACAAGGTAGAGGAGACGGTCTGCTGAAAAGCTGCCAGTAGAGCACTACACCAAAAAAACTGGCACCCTCGAAGAATTAATAATCCGAATGAGCCACTCATAAAATCAAGTTAGGCCGAGTCTGAATACAGAAAACGTACCTTACGTAAATATTGACGTGTCTTTTGACGTTAAATGCAGCCCTAGTCGCTAAAAAACATCTCAAAGAAGACAGCAGCTTGGGAAAGATTGTGGACTAGTTCCTGCCACTTCCTGCAGCAGCACACTAATGACCTGTTCATATAAAATCCAATGAAATCTCATATTTTTGGAACTTCTGTAACCGTTCTGCTGCTGTTTCCCCTCAGGATCCTGGAGCTGCAGGAGAAGGGAGACCTGGACGTGCTGAAGCAGAAGTGGTGGCCTCGCTCAGGTCGCTGTGACCCGGGCAGCCAGCGGGGGGCGCCGGCCGACGGCCGCTCATTGAAACTGCACAGCTTCGCCGGCGTGTTCTGCGTGCTGGCCGCCGGGCTCGTGCTGGCCTGCCTGGTGGCCGCCCTCGAGACGTTCTGGAGCAGCAGCAGCAGCCACTGCCGGCGAGAGCAGCCCAAAGAGGTGACCGAGCACAGGGCCGGGAGGGCTGACGATACTGCCACACTCTACTTTACGGATCCGGCCGCAGACGCGAGCCCAGACTTAGTCGAACTCCAGTACACGCAGCTATAGATGTGCTCTGCTGAAATCAAAATTGGTCCCTTTCCATCTCAAAACAAACAAACAAACAAACAAAAAACACACCAAGACGTCATTTTGTTGCTCGTCACGTCCACATTCCCCCCTTTCACGCCAGGCACTGTGGCATTTATTTTATTTTTAATACAGCACTCATAATATTGCACTCATTATACAGAAACTGTAGCACTGATTTATCTACATTTATTTATAGACTGAAAATCATTTTTTTTTAATCTCCAGTGTAGAATGTGCCGACGTCTCGTAGCTGCCTTTTTATTCACCTTCACACAGTCTTTACAGAATGAGCTCTAAATTATTCTCCTGAGATGAGCTCAGAGATTTGGACGTTTGTTGTTCGGTCATTTTTGATAGACTTTTTTTGAAATAAATAAAAAAAAAAACGTGTTTCATTATTAACAATTCATATTCGCCATCATAATTAAACGATTACTTCATCCATCAAATCGGCTTGAGAGCAGCGCGTGCTTCTTGCATCACACACTGTGAAAGGTGCATGTAGTAGACTACAGAGGCTTGACATGGATCCATAAACTAAAGTGTGGTCAAAAAGGATGTTTGCATGGGTCAGAACCCACTGAAGCAACCAGACGTAGTCAGTCAGCCCCAGTGCTTTTATATGTCAATGTGGAGAGTTGAAATTTCTCTTTACGTCTTTTTTTTGTTATTCTTCTTGATATGTTTATGATCTTGTGCAGGTTACTAAGGATTACAGAGTGAGAAGGGTTTCAGATCCATTGAGATATAATGATATTGCTACTGCTTCATCGGAGGGGAGCAAGGACATTTGGACAGACAGAGAGAGAGACTGGGATGAAACAGAGGCTATTGACACAGGTCAGAATAGAACTCGTGCTGTCCGAACGGGTCGAGTATGAGGGGCGGGGCAAGGGAGAAAAAAAAAAAAACAGGGGTCATTAGAAATATGGAAGAATTGTGATCCCTTCTTTTATTCTGTTTTAGCTCCTCTAGTAAAGAAATGTGTCCTGTTGAAAGAACTGTGATTAGATTAACAATGCTTCAGTTGTTGCTATTCAATTACACCAACACCAGCCCTCCGAAAACATGACAATCATTTTCAGTAATGATATACAGAACTGTGCATAAGTATTCACCCCCTTGAACTGTTTTTTTTCCCCCCATATGTTGTAGTATTACAACCTGGAACTGAAGTGGACTTAAATTGTTGGCCAGGGTCATCACTTCACGTCCCCACCACTGGGACGTGTCTCTTTCTGATGTTCTTGTCAAAACTGCTCGATCTCTGTCAGACTGGAATAAGAGCATCATTGGTCAACAGTGAATTTTGAGTCTTGCCACAGACTCTCAATCAGAATGAGGTCTGGGCTTTGACTTGTAACACAGTCAGGTTTTTGTTCTCGATTAAGATCATTGACATGTTGGATGTTGAAGCTCTGCCCCAGTCTCAAGGTATTACTTCTAGGATTGCCCTGTATTTGTCTCCATCTATCTCTTCCTCAACCCTGACCACTTTCCCTGTCCCTTCTGATGAAAATCAATCACATAGCACAATGCTACCACCACCATGCTTCACAGTGCAGATGGTATTCTCAGGCTGGTGGGTTTCTGCCGGATTAGCACAAAAGATAAAATGTTTTGGTCTCATCAGCGCAGAGGATATTAGGGTCATTTTTTTTTTGTTGCTTGAAACAAAATCATTTTTTATTTGTAAATAATTTTGTAATCAATATTGTTTTTTCTCCACTTCAGTATTATGGAAGGTTTTGTGTAGATTCATGACACAATCCCAATTCAGTACATTTCAGTTCCAGGTTGAAATGTTACGCAATGTGGAAAAGTTCAGGGGGTGAATACTTATGCAAGCCACTGTATACTGAAATATACACTCTAAAGCAGATATTTCAGAAGACAATCAAGCTGAAGATGTTCAAATGTAAAAACACTCATTTCAACGACTAAACTGCTAGACACTAAACACAAAACCAAAAGAGCAAGAACCAATAACAATATTGTGTGTGTGTGTGTGTGTGTGTGTGTGTGTAAATCACAGAAGCCAGAGACATGTGGGTGTAACTACAGAATGTAATGTCTATAGCAGGAGTTAGGCAGGTTGAAGGCAGATTCTGTAATCAGGTGCACATCTACAGTGCAGGCTGTGGTCGCAACTACACAATAAAACACACACACACACACACACACACACATGCAAAGCACTAGGAAATAGGGAATTAGAAGTACGGTTAAGTGTTGGTGTGGTAACACACGGAGCTCATGATCACGAGGTCAGGAGGAATACAGGAGACAAGCCAGAAGGCATGTCATGTTCTCCAGGAACAGCGGAGCACACAGCTCACTGCAGACCTGCCCACCTCCACACAGTTCGTGTAGGAGCTCCACATTTTATTATCGGATTAACTTCTATGAGCTCTAAAAGGATATTCTTTTTTTCTTTCATAAAAACGGCAGATGAGCCAATCAGCGTAAGAATCTGGAATGATTGACAGCCGCATATTTGTGTTCTGAACTTTCTAATATTAACTGACCCCTTGGAAGCCCCGCCCCCTTCCACCACCTCCCATTAATAATGTTTTTCTCGTCTTCACTCGTCTTCCTGCACCGACGCGGCATCCTCGCTTTCTGTACGGACATGGAGAATGTTTTGAGTTCATTAATACGAAATAAAATCTCTAACATTATGCATGTATATAGCTAACATCAGTTAAATATATTTCTTATATATCTTTTGTCTGAAATAAGCACGTTTTTAGGCAAAAGGGAAAAACACTGAACGTGTTGACCAACAAAAATTCTACAGTTTTTGTCATAGTGTTAAATATAACACTACAATTACAAATAATTTGAATAGAAAGTAAGTCAAGAAAGAACATGTCCATGTAAACTTTTCCAGTATCTATGTCTTAACTAAAATATACGATCGACAGCTAAAACCCTCTACACACACACACACACACACACACACACACACACACACACACCTGTTTCTGACTTACACAAGTGAACTGTGAAAGGACTTATTAACCCTGTTAATTGGCAGGACTACGCATTATTCCTCTTGGTGGTTGGCAGGTCTGTTAATGTCACATCCGGAGTCAGAGGAATTACAGCCCTGGATGGAGGAGGAATCAGGTCAGGGGTTTGCTTCAGGACCTGGAGCTGGAGAGTGAGGGTGGAGATCAGGGACGGGGTTTGAGACTGGATCTGGATCTGAGATAAGAGTTGTCATGAGCAGACAGAGAGACGCTTGGAGAAGGATGACTGGGGGAGACTGGGGAATGGGTCAGGATGTGTGGGGGACACTGAGGGTTGAGGGTTCGGTACAGGGCAGGAACGGATACTGAACCAAGGCCAGAGATCACGTCTGTTAGTCTGTTTGTCAAGTCTGAATCATTGTTTTGATTCGTTTGCTATTTGGTTTGGATTCACACTGCACATAATTAAACAAAAATAAATATAAAAAAAAAAAGAAAAACGTTGTCTGAGGTGTGTGTAAGGCTGAAAATGTCCTCATAAAACCCTTTCATTCAGTGGTCAGAAATATACAGAGAAGTTAAACAAGCCTTTACCAAGTGTGAATCACCTGAGCATGGACAACACGGAGCTGGTGCTAAATAGATAATTAGCAGATATAAAAGTTTACACACCCCTGTTAAAATGCAGGGTTTTGTGAAGCAAAAGAATGACACAAAGATACTGTAAATCACGCCAGATCTTTTCCCACCTTTAATGTGAAATTACAAAGTATACAAATAAAGTGAAAAACAGTCAGAAACTTTTCAGGGAACAAAGAAAAATAAAAAACTTACAAAAGCCTGGTTGCATAAGTATACACACCCCTAAGCTAATGCACTGCTGAAGCAGCTTTTGATTTTATTACAGCACTCAGTCTTTTTGGCTCAGAGTCGATCAGCACATCTTCACTTGGCAACATTTTCTCACTCTTTCTTTCAAAAACATTCAAGATCCATCAGATTGTGAGGGCATCTCCTGCGCACAGCCGCTTCAGGTCACCCCACAGATGTTTAGCTGGATTCAGGTCTGGGTTCTGGCTCGGCCATTCAGAAACATTGATCTTCTTTAGGTTAAGCCGTGTATTTGTTGATGTGGATGTGTGCTTCGGGTCGTTGCTGTACTGAAAGGGGAAATTCCTTTTCATCTTCAGCTCACTAGCAGACACCTGAAGGTTTTGCACTAAAATCGACTGGTATTTGTAGCTGTTCATGATTCCCTCCACCCTGATAAAAGCCCCAGTTCTGGCTGAAGAAAAGCAGCCCTAAAGCATGATGCTGCCACCACCATGCTTCACCGTGGGTACGGTGTTCTTTCAGTGATGTGTTTTTTTTGCACCAAACATACCTTTTGGAATTATGGAATTATTACACCTTTTGGAATTGGTCTCATCAGACCATAACACATTTTGCCACATGGTTTGGGGTGATTTAGTTGAACTTGGATGAGAAAGTGCTTCGTCTAGCCGCCCGACCCCACAGCCCAGACATGTGAAGTATACGAGAGACTGTTGTCACATGCAGAGAGTAATCAGTGCTTGTCAGATGTTCCTGCAGCTGCTTTATAGGTCTATAAAGAGACTATAGGTTTCTTGGCAGCCTCCCTGGTAAGTTTTTGTCTTGCGCTTTAGTCAGTTTTGGAGGGACGTCCTGTTCTTGGTGATGTCACTGTGGTGCTTCATTTTCTCCACTTGTTGATGATGACCTTCACAGTGTTCCATGGTACATCTAATGATTTGGAAATTCTATAATACCTCTCTCCTGAGCGATGCTTTTCGACAGTAGGACCCTGTACAGGCTTTGTAAGCTCTTTGAGGAACATGGCTTCCGCAGCTGGTGAAGAAAATCCTACAGAAACAGCTGGTCTTCATTCGGGGTTAATCAGAATAATTTCATTGACAGCTGTATGCTAATTAGTTTTGAACATGAGACTGAATGTGATTGGATCATTCTGAACACAGCCACACCCCCAGTTATAAAAGAGTGTGCATACTTATACATCCAGGTTGTTCTAAGTTTTTTTATTTTTCCTATTTTTCCTGAAATGTTGCTGAAATGTTTTTCACTTAATTGTTATACGTTGTAATTTCACATTGAGGATAGAAAAAGTTCCGATATGATTTAATGTTTCTTTTTTTTTTGTACATCACAAAAACCTGCCATTTTGCGTATCAAATCCAGAGTTCGTTAAGGTTTTTGCTGTTGTTCGTCAGTCACATGGCGTTTCTGGAGCGCTACAGCTCTGTGACATGTTTGATTCACTTCCTGCAGAGTCAAATCACTTACTCACTAGAGATTAATTGTAAGCGGACTGAGACGACCTTGCTCAGACTGAGACGAGTGCGATTGGCCGAGTGTGTTCTCACCCGACTAAAGAACCGCACTGAGGAGTAGAACACATCGGGGCTCCATTCAGAAAGAAAACTAAGCACTGTGTGTGTGTGTGTGTGTGAAAGCACTGTAAGAACTCTTGTACCAGTGAAACTTTTCATTAGTTGAGTTCATTTTGACTTGGGTGCACACCATCAGTGGAAATAACCGGAACACCCTAAACTGGGGCGTCTTGGTTCTTGTCCAAGTGAACTGGTTCAGTTTGTTACTAGTTGGAACAGATGGTAAAGGTAGATTCATTTCTAATATACATCGTTTGGGTCTTGATACGGTTTGACTACACTATGATAAGCATAGTAAATTGGTGTCTCGGAAAATACAGGTACACACGGAGGCTGTAATCGTGGCGCTTTGTATAGTGCTCGTCCAACAAGACGTTAGAACAGAGCATGTATTAAAATTGTACATATGTGAGTTTATCTCTCGAATCAGCAAGAAGATTTCAATGACATGGCCTTAAAAGATAACAGAATAAATAAACAAGGACAGGATAAATTAATGCATGTACAGAGTTCGTAGGAGAAAAAGTCGCTCTAATATCACAGCCTGTACTCATTTATCATTATGATGTATAAACAAGCTCATAATTCACTGCTGAAGCATAAAAGCTCTCAGTAAATCATCTTCGGGAACATTGGATCCAACTCGAGTCTAATCGTAATAAAATAAAATTGCTTTTATGATCAGCCAATGATAGGATTTTACGAAATACAGATCCCCTGCCTCTTGTCTAATTTTATATCCATGCTTCAGTGTTATTTCACATTGCGTACTGATCCCTAATCCTGGTCTCGCTTAGCTAACACATTTTCCTGTCCACTGGCCAAATTTGATTTCAAAGTGCACATTCTATACATCTCCCTCAATTCGAAGCTATGCAGGCAATTCTGACTGGGCCTTTTATTGTGGAACTTTGACCAACGAGAAAAAACAGAGCAAAAAGCGAAAGCGAGAGAAAACGAATTGCGTGGAGCTTCAGAGTTCTCAGAAAACCTCCCTCCCTTCCCTTCTCTCTTCCTTCTCTCGCCCTCTCCAGGACAAGGAGGTGAACCTGGAGCAGGTGCATCGGCGCATGAACAGTCTCATAGACGAGGACATGGCACACAAGCAGATCCCCGGGCCGTCTATCGAGATCTCTGCCCTGGACATCGGTGGCATGCAGCCGGGCCAGGCGGCACGGGAAGCTGGCCGGGATTTCGCGGGCACGGCTCTATCCGTGAGCACCTTCCTGCCAGAGCAGGCCCATGGAGTGGGCAGGACACTGGCACCAGGGCCTGGCACTGCGCTCCCCCTGCCCCTGGGCAGCTCCACCATGCCCTCCTCCATCCAATGCAAACACAGGGCCCCCAACGGGGGTCTCTTCCGGCAGAGCCCCGGCAAGACGCCCATGCCAATGCCCTACCCACCAGTGCCAGGAGGACCCATCCCCGAAGCCATTGAACACACCCATAGCACGTCCATCTGAGCAGCTTTCTTGTGGGAAGAAGCAGGCCGTGGCAGTACGATTGGGGTTGTAATGTATAAAAAGAACAAAGAAAAAAAAAAACACACACACACACACGTAAGGGTGGAGAAGATTTTTAATATAGATACAAAAAAAAACAACAAAAAAGATCTTTTCTTGTAAATATTTGTAAATAACAAAAGAGCGAAGTGAGTTAAAGTGTATTTTGAATATTCTCAATTTTTGGAGTTGAGTTACAAAAAAACAAAACGAAAACAAACAAAAAAAGAAACTATAACACGGACTTTAAAAAATGACTGTTTAAATGGCTTTGTAAATTTTGTTCTCTATGGATAAAGACGCAAATTCATTGTGATTGTTTTCTAAGTGCCGAAATAAAAAAAGATGTCTCTCCACAGTTTGTTGCTAGATGATCACACATTTCAGTTCATTATGAATCATAATGAAGATTAATTAATCAATTTTGCACCCCCTTTTTTAATGTTTGTTTACAATCACACTCATTCTTTAGTCTCCAAGAGCATCGTCTCTGTTTGGATGTTCAGCTGTTTTGATTTTCGCTCTCTTTAACAAGGCTGATTATCGGTGGTGTAAGCGTTAGCGTCGGGGCTGAGAGCCGTGTTCAGCGCGAGGCCTGCACAAGTTTCCTAACGGAGAAAGCGAAGAAAAATCTCTCACTTGTTATTGGATCTGTTCTGTTTCACCAATGTATGGCTGCTTGATCAATGCAAATTGTGTGACAATAGTGAGAACCTTTATTTTTCATATGTGTGTGATGATATAACATATGTAACATACAGAGATATTTTCCTTCAGAGTAAACTGCGAAGAAAGAAACGGTTTTATCATTCACAAACTCTGTAAAGACAAATATAAAATATAAAAGGTATGAAACAATACATGCTGTGATATATATTTTCTTTTTTCTTTTCTTTTTTTTCTTTCTTTCTTTTTTTTTTTTTTTTTAACTGGAAATGAGCGTACAGTCCTGCAAAGCAGAAAACAGGACTGTGTCATTATGAAGTATTTTTTTATGAGGAAGATGTGTGTTTTTTTTGACAGGTTCCGTCCCCGGACGATTATCACTGACTCTGCATCACAATACAATTTTCCCCCCAGAAATGTGAATCGTGGAACTGCACTTATAGTCCTTGTCTTTTATATTACTGTGTAATTGCTTTTGCTTTGTTTCCACCTCAGCCTGAGAATCAGTCTGTGTTTCCTTTAACTGCGCTTCCTCCATCAGTAGTCCAATCAGTGGTGATGGAGGACGGGCCAAATATCTGACAGCGGCTGTAGATGTATGCGCTGTTATCCCTAAAGACTCCACTGACTCTCTCACATTCAGAAGTCAAATAAGGACATTCCCCTTTGCTGAGTAGAGGGACGTCCTGGCACCAGCGCTGCACGTGTTCAGTCAGTAATCACGGCCGTAGCCTGAATATCTTGTGTACGTTCAAGTAGTTTCCGATGTTAACCAAAGCGATATCATATTACACTGTGTTCCACCATCAAACGCCGTCCGCTGGTGGAGACGACGATGTCCGACCCTCTCGCAGGGACGGCCGTGTGCTCACTGCTTTTACTGCCCGACTCCCTTACTCAGTTGGAGGAAAGAGAAAAAACAGATGATTAAAAGAAAGGAAGAAGTCTATCACAGTGCAGTCTGTAACATTACACCAGAGGGAGACTCTTATTTTGTTTATGAATATGCTGCTTGGAGTTTCTTAATTCTTTAATAAAGAAATATGGTTTACATGTTTTTGAATGATGGTTGATGAGTTGTACAGTGATGATCATTTGAGCGGATCATTGGAGGTTGTAGGTTTGCATTTTTACACACTGTTTTAAAAAGGTTTCTGCAAACATGGAGGCAGCTACTGCATCGTGAGCGTTCGTGCAGTACGCAACATACGCAACATTCGCAACATACGCAACATTGGCAACATTCGCAACATACGCAACATACATAACATACATAACATACATAACATACGCAACATACGCAACATACGCAACATACGCAACATTCGCAACATACGCAACATTCGCAACATACGCAACATTCGCAACATACGCAACATTCGCAACATTCGCAACATACGCAACATACATAACATACGCAACATTCGCAACATACGCAACATTCGCAACATACGCAACATTCGCAACATACGCAACATACGCAACATACGCAACATACGCAACATTCGCAACATACGCAACATTCGCAACATTCGCAACATACGCAACATTCGCAACATACGCAACATACATAACATACGCAACATTCGCAACATTCGCAACATTCGCAACATACGCAACATTCGCAACATTCGCAACATACGCAACATACATAACATACATAACATACGCAACATACGCAACATTCGCAACATACACAACATACACAACATACCTAACATTCGCAACATTCGCAACATACACAACATTCGCAACATAGACAACATTCGCAACATACACAACATACCTAACGTACGCAACATACGCAACATACACAAAATTCACAACATACGTAACATGCGTAACATGCGTAACATGCGCAACATTCGCAACATTCGCAACATACGCAACACTCGCAACACTCGCAACACATGCAACATTCGAAACATTCGCAACATACGCAACATTCGCAACATACGCAACATACGCAACATTCGCAACATACGCAACATACGCAACATTCGCAACATACACAACATACCTAACATACGCAACATTCGCAACATACACAACATACCTAACATTCGCAACATTCGCAACATACACAACATTTGCAACATTCGCAACATACACAACATACCTAACATTCGCAACATTCGCAACATACACAACATTCGCAACATACGCAACATTCGCAACATACACAACATACCTAACATACGCAACATTCGCAACATACACAACATTCGCAACATACACAACATACCTAACGTACGCAACATACGCAAAATTCACAACATACGTAACATGCGTAACATGCGTAACATGCGCAACATTCGCAACATACGCAAC
>CM075014.1:163433-190648 GCA_037576675.1 Pangasius sanitwongsei | reverse complement strand
TGTGTCAGGAACACACTCTGGATGGAGCAGGAAGACTGGCGGTGTGTCAGGAACACACTCTGGATGGAGCAGGAAGATTGGCGGTGTGTCAGGAACACACTCTGGATGGAGCAGGAAGATTGGTGGTGTGTCAGGAACACACTCTGGATGGAGCAGGAAGATTGGTGGTGTGTCAGGAACACACTCTGGATGGAGCAGGAAGACTGGCGGTGTGTCAGGAACACACTCTGGATGGAGCACCAGTCTGTCACAGCGCACCCTGCACCCACATAACTTAGGGGCAATTTAGAGTAGTCAATCAGCATGTTTATCAGCGAGTGTGAGGACGGCCAACCTGAGCGTGTAGAGCAGTATCAGTGGGCATGCCATGAATGATTAGTACACAAAGATATTCCTGAGCTTGAACAGATACTGTCAAACACTCCACTTCTGCGAACACCGTACACTCGTACTCCCCCTTTCACTTGCACACCAGAGGCTACGCTCTCTTTTACGCTGAATCAGATCAATCAGCCAGTCATGTGGCAGCAGCACAATTCATAAACTCATGCAGATACAGACCAAGAGCTTCAGTGCCAGATGTTGGATGTGAACATTAACTGAAACTCTTGACCTGTATCTGCATGAGTTTACGAATTGTGCTGCTGCCACATGATTAGCTGATTGAATAACTGCATAAATGAGCAAGTGTACAGGTGTTTATTATTAAAGTGGAAGGTAAGTGTTTGTCTTATCTCCGCCCAAAAGGTCGCAAAATTCTACTTTTTTAAATAAAAGCCTTCATTTGTCAAGTCAAGTGGGTTTTTATTGTCATTCCTCTATAGACCTTGTATACACTGGAACGAAATGCCATTTCTCCAGGACCATGGGGCAACACATTACAGTACGCATGACTACATAAAGTGCAAATACACAACAGTGTGAGATGAGTGCAGGACAGTAAATACACATATCACGTCACATATACATTACATTATGGTGAATTTTTTTTCTTCTCATATCCCAGCTTTGGGGTCAGAGTGTAGGTTCAGCCATGATACAGACCCTTGGAGCAGAGACGATTAGGGTCCTTGCTCAAAGGTCCAACAGTGGCAGCTTGGCAGGGTTGGGGTTTGAACCTCTGACCTTCTGATCATTTACCCAGAGCCTTTAATGACTGAACCCTACTTGAGTTGAGGGTGTGTTGGTGAACTGAACTGCTCAACAGTTTCCCTGCATGCTCACATCACTCCTCCATGCTCGTGAACATCGCAGTCACTTCATATCAAGCCACATAACAGCGTGGTTTTGGGAGATTGGAGGAAACTGGAGAACCCAGAGGAAACCCACACGGACACAGGGAGAACATATGAAACTCCACACAGGGAGCAACCCGAGCTCAGGATCAACCTGGGAACCCTGGAGCTGCGAGGAGACAAAGATACCTGCTGAAAATTAATAATAAGGACAATTTACAATCAGAGCTTGTTGGAGCTACAACATGTAGATCGCATAATCCTCAATGTATATACCTCCTTTCTTCCAGGTGAAATAAATCTCTTTAAGGACATGTGGATAGTTTCTGATGATTTGAACAGACATAGGTAATGATTCCTCTTCTGTGGTCATGATGAACTGCTCATCCATGAGACAGCCAAAATTCTGTGTCTCTGTTCGTGATTAGTGTTCATATTGTTTCTGCTGGTGAAGAAACAGATTGAGATCACAGTGGTGAAATGGTGGCTCCAAAAACACTGGACCTGAAACAAGATCTTTATAATAACACCAGCAGTTACTTAATCAGCTTTACAAGTAGAATCACAACAGTCATGTAGCACTTTTTAGTTAAGAGGTGTACAGCTTTATCTCCCACTCCACCAACTTCTTCTGTAACATGTTTGGCATGCCGATCTTCATCAGAAATGTCACATGACTGCACGACTGCACGATGTAAACTGGTGTGAGGAATGTGCAAAGCATATGAAGTTAAAGAGTATGGAAGACATTAGTAGTCTATATTTTTTGGCTCCCATTTTATGCATTCAGCCTGGCTGTGTCATGTGACCTCGAACTGAAAAGTGCACTTCCTCCTGCCTGTAAACCTGTCACCGCTTTGCAAAATTGCCGCTTTCGGCTTGCGAAATGTCATTAGCTGAAAGTGGCAGAAACTGATGTTGTGACGTCACGATGATCCACGCAGTGATCCACACGGCAGCATCACAGCTGAGTTACTGCTTCAAGGTTTCAGGTCTGAGAGATACTAAACATGAAACTTCATTTGCATTTTCTTGCCTTCTGGCAGCTGGTATGGAGAAGATTTATCCTCAGACTCCTGAACCAGAAATGTGTCTGATACACAGGTTGATTTTTCCCCACAGGTTAGGTGTTTTGCATACATCAGTTTAATTAAATCTCTAAATTACTTAATCAGTAGGAAGTGTTCGTCTCCTCACAGCTCCAGGGTCTCCAGTTTGATCCTGAGTTCAGGTTTCCATCCGTGTGGAGTTTCACATGTTTTCCCCGTGTCCATGTGGGTTTCCTCTGGCTTCTCCTCCCACCTCCCAAAAGCATTCAGCTACATGTGAATCAGCGAGTGAGAGACAGGAAGCAAACCAGCACAACACAGGTGTGAATGTGTACGGTGCCTTGTAATGGACGGGCGTGAATCTCCTCCATCCACACTCAGTATTCCGAGAACAGACTTCGGGTCTACTGCAAACCTGACCAGGATAAAGCTCTTACTGCAGATCAATGAATTAATGAATAATTACTTAATAATGTAATAAATTAAATGATTAGAGGTTAAAAATACTACTACTACTACTACTAATAATAATAATAATAATAATAATAATAATAATGATAATAATAATCACCATCATCATCATCAGCACCATCACCATCACCACCATCATCAGCATCAACATAATCACCACCATCACCACCATCATCATCACCATCACCACCATCACCATCATCATCACCATCATCATCACCATCACCACCATCATCAGCATCAACATAATCACTGTCATCATCATCACCATCACCATCATAAAGATGATGATAACTAAATAAAGACTTTTTAAAATCTTTTTTTGTTTGTTTGTTTTTTTCCAGAATTCAACCACAGAAACTGTGACACATTTCCCTGAACTGCCCACCACACACACACACACACACACACACACACACACACTTAGCGAAACAGTTTACACCCTTATCTTCATAAGCCAGCTATCTAAGCCCTATTCAGGCTGGATTAGTTTTCTAGTTTTCTGTGGAATTTTAGTCTGAATCCGTCACGTCAGTAATATTTTACGGCCTGAGCGTGCACGCGCCCGGATTACGGCGCATTTTCCCTTCTATAAAGTGAGCAGTAGAAGTAACTCCAGGTAATATATATCCCGTCTGAACTGACGTGTGGGTAAAGATTGCGTTAAACCCTGTATGGAAAGAGGTTTTGCGTTTTTCTTCAGTATAAAGACGCTCCAGGAATCGCTCGCTCTTTTCTCTTTTCTGTCGTCTCGAAAACCGAAACTTTAAACCAGTGAAATCTAGACGAGGGGTAAAAGGGCGAGTCGGAGAAGCGACACTTCCGGGGTTTAGGGAAGTGATTGAGTTCCTAGCAAACGTACAGGCTACACACATGTTATGGTCATGTGACCTGCTAATGAGCAAGCATGGCCACGCCCCCTACAGCAAGCATGGCCACGCCCCCTACAGCAAGCGTGGTCACGCCCCCTACAGCAAGCGTGGTCACGCCCCCTACAGCAAGCGTAATCACACCCCCTACAGCAAGCGTGGCCACGCCCCCTACAGCAAGCGTGGTCACACCCCCTACAGCAAGCATGGCCACGCCCCCTACAGCAAGCGTGGTCACGCCCCCTACAGCAAGCATGGCCATGCCCCCTACAGCAAGCATGGCCACACCCCCTACAGCAAGCGTGGTCACGCCCCCTACAGCAACATGGTCACGCCCCCTACAGCAACATGGTCACGCCCCCTACAGCAAGCGTGGCCACGGGAAGGGAGGGAATCATGAACAGCTACAAATACCAGTCGATTTTAGTGCAAAACCCTCAGGTGTCTGCTAGCTAGCTGAAGATGAAAATGAATTTCCCCTTTCAGTACAGCAACGACCCGAAGCACACATCCACATCAACAAACGAACGGATCTTGAATGTTTTTGAAAGAAAGAGTGAGAAAATGTTGCCAAGTGAAGATGTGCTGATCGACTCCGAGCCAAAAAGACTGAGTGCTGTAATAAAATCAAAAGCTGCTTCAGCAGTGCATTAGCTTAGGGGTGTGTATACTTATGCAACCAGGTGATTGTAAGTTTTTTTATTTTTCTTTTTTTCCCTAAAAAGTTTCTGATTGTTTTTCACTTTATTTGTATACTTTGTAATTTCACATTAAAGGTGGGAAAAGATGCACAGCTTTGGAAAGTCTTGAATGAATTATTTTCAGTTTATCATTCATGAGCTGTTTACAGAATCTATATCAGCCTCTGTCTCGCTTATAAAACTGTTATGTACTCTTTTACTTCTTCCTTTTTCCTTATTTAAGTAGTCCAATCTTTTAAATGTTAGAAATGATGTTCATGCCCTTTAACTAAAGCAAAAGGAAATTATTGAAAAGGAAAACTTTTAAACTATTAAAACTGTAATGTCATTTGACATAAAGGCTCTAACTCTGCTTTCTAAAAGATTTATGTACTGTTTATGAATGCGTTATGAAGCCCATATGTCTTTGTGCTGTCCTCAAAGTATTTCTCGGTAAAACAACAACATTGTTTTTGTCTTATTGACTTGAAGAGAGAGAAGAAAGAGAGGCTGGTGAGGGAGCGACTGTTTATAGCTGCTGTAACGTAAGCGACAACAGGCACTAAATTGTTCCACGAAATTAAATGTAACTATAAATGGATAAAAAAGAATGGCATGTTGTTTTTTTATTTGGCAAATTGCTGTGGTGTAAAAGGAGTGAAACACTAACAGAGGCTCATTCTCAGAGCCTCATTGCTCCGTTGGTTGTTGATCATGTTCCTGTATCAGCACCACACTGAGGGTTTATTCGGTACTGAACTCTTTAACAGGAGATTTTCCAACACCGAGGATTTTGCTGTGTGTGTAGCGTTTTGTTCTAATCAGTGGACGTGTGCTGCATTAATACTTGGTGTACACTGGAGCGTCACTACTCCTGCTGTTTTACACTGAGACACTCGAACAGCACTATTTTCGGTTTGTTTGATCTTTCTGTCAGTCTTTCGCTCCACATCCTACATGAACTCAGGTGATCCCTCATCGATCGCTTTCCTCTCTCTTGACACCACTAGTCATTGTGACGACTGGAAGACCAGATGTGATTTCTTGTCCTGTCAGAAAACTCGAAAGGCTGGTCAGAATGAAAAGCCTGTCCTTTGCCCGTTCGAGAGCTAGCGCTGAAAAGCGCTGAAGGAAAAGAGTTTGAGAGAAATCCAGTTGTTGGCTTTCTAAATGCTCGTGTCAAGCTAAGGCCAGCGATAATGAGGGTCCATTGTACAGCGGCCCGGTGGAAAGCCGAGCGTTATTGAGCTGCCTCCTGCGGACCTCAGCGGGTGTGATCTTTACGCTGAAGAGAGGCACCTGCCACGAACAGCTCGTCTTTTAACTGCCACTGAGGAGGAAAACAGAGAGCGAGAGAGAGAGAGAGAGAGTTTTCAGATAAACCTGAGCTGGAAATGTGAGAATGTATTAACTGCAAGCATGAAGGCTGTGTCTGTGTCTTAATGTATTTTACACCACAGCGCTGCTGAGTTCTGCGTTCTGATTGGTCATCAGGTGTTGATTAATTCTCTATAACAGCAGGTTTATATTAATGCACTCGTTCTAATAATCAACTTAGAAAATTAGGAAAATAATCAACTTCAGGGAGGTAACACAGCATCTCCCCACACGTCGATGATTATTTTACTAAAACAGCACCACACACAGTGGTCTAGTTTCTTATACATATAGAGGACGACATGAAGTACAAAGAGAAGCACGAGCACGAGATGGGTCCTGATTCTGTGAAAACAGCCGAGTTGGGGGAAAAGTTAAAGGTAGAAGAGGCTTTTTTTTAAATTTACAGTTGCTTATTTGTCGGGGAAAACATTCAACATGGAACGGATTTGTTTCTTTATAATTAATGCTCAGCACTACATTTACACACACTGCATGTATGTCGTGGAGACAGTGCACATGTAGGAGAGAGGACATGACTCACACACACACACACTCACACACTCACACACTTGTCATGTTTAGTTCATTTTTCTCTGGAGTGCACGCTGAAGTGAATTTTATTAACGATTCATTCTGTATCGGCGTGTTTTGACATGTTAATAACTCAGACACTAGCATGGCTGTGCTAGTTTAGCATGGTGACGGGTGATGTATATCAGCACACAGCACTGCACGTGGTGCTTTATGGCCAGTGGAGGCTTGTTTGAGCTCAGTTAAGTGACACATTAATCAAACACGACAGAATATGGATGTCTAATCGCAGTGTTTAATGGGCTGTAATTGAACGCTAGTGCTACTCTTTTTCCTGAAACTACAAAACCTCTCTATTAAATAGATCATCTACAGCCATTACAGACCTTCCGTGTCCCTCACACTCCATTCTGCTAATATTACACAACGTTTAGCATTCAGATTATAACCATGGTGTTGGTGTAAGTGTAAATAAACACATTTATTTCGGGAATAAAGCACTCGGGGACGCGCTGACACAGGAAAATAATCAACGACGGGGGGGTGTGATGAAACGGAGCTACTGTATCATTTTCTGTTACATTACAGCTTTACCTCTGTTACAAAGTGCTGACACTGGAGACTCCTTCCATACATGTTAAATAAATACATCCATTAAATAGCCGCAGTGTTTAACACGCCTGGCTTCTGGTTAGTGTGTGTAAAACTATGAGACAGTAACATCTGCATAGATGAAAGCTGTGAGTATGTGATAGTAGACTGTTGTGTTACACACTACTCGTGTCATTTCGTCACGCAGTAACACACTTATAATTAATGCCATCTCTGAAGAATGCTCGTTATCACACACTCCTGTCTGTTCACTGCTGCTGGTTTTATTATGTGCAGAAGAATGAGGGAGGAGGCGTGTCATCCACACGCCGTGAGCATGAGACAGTCTCTCAGCAGGACGCAGGGTGAGTGTATGATAAGCCTGACATGGACAAGTCGATGTTGCGGCTCACAGAATCCCGATCAGACAAGATAACACGCAGACGTGAGACGAGAGGAGACGTGATGTCATCAAACCCCAACGCTATCAGGCTGAGAGAGAGAGAGAGAGAGAGGAAGACGGACCTGACATGGAGACACAACCTCTCCCCTCTCTTTCACTCATTCACAACATTCTTTCTCTCTCACTCACATCTCCTCTCTCTCTCTCTCCCTCTCTCATTCACATCTCTCTCTCCCTCTCTCTCTCCCTCTCTCTCACACAGCATCTCTCTCTCTCTCTCCCTCTCTCTCACTCACAGCATTTCTTTCTCTCTCTCTCTCTCCCTCTCTCTCTCACTCACAGCATTTCTCTCTCTCTCTCTCTCCCTCTCTCTCTCTCTCTCACTCACAGCATCTCTCTCTCCCTCTCTTTTTCTCTCTCACTCACAGCATCTCTCTCTCTCTCCCTCTCTCTCTCTCTCACTCACAGCATCTCTCTCTCTCTCTCTCTCCCTCCCTCTCCCTCTCTCTCTCTCACTCTCTCTCTCTCACAGCATCTCTCTCTGAGACTGAGGCAGGCAAACCAAACTGGAAAAAGCAGGTTAAGGGTCAGAGGATCTACAAACTCGGCAACAACACAAAGCAAATACAGAACAACACACTGTCAAGCTCAAACTCTACTGTTTTTTTTTAATATTATTGTTTATTCTATTCATTGACATCAATAACCGGCTCTGAAAATAGAACTATTTACTTGTACACACTATTAGGCCTAGTGATAACATTTATTACACTGATTAAAGAAATTTTAAAGCTAGGTTTATCTTTTATTTTCCGACAGTCAAGCCGTGAAGAACGTTTTCAGATACTTTTGCGTGTCGTTGTGCAGGAATACCCTCAAGCAGATATTTTAGTCCAGGCCGGGGAGAGGTGTGCGTTTCTCACAATGTTCTCAATGCAAGCACTCGCACCACAAAGCTGAGCTCATTACAGAGCTCCGGCCCTGTGAAGTCTGCCTTTATATATCAATAACTATAACAACCCTTCCTCCGGCATCATGACGGAAGAAGCAGGAAGTAAGCTGCCATGTTGAATCTATCACGTTTCGCGGCATGTGGTGCTCAGGTGTGAGTAACAGAACGGATGCAGACTGTACCGCAGTTCTGTTGAAGCGAAACCCAGACCAGCAGTTATCAACAGGACCAGGGATCAGATCTCAGGCTCGAAAACCGTCTTCACACTTCACCAGTCGCACCAAACTCGACGTCTCTACACTGGCTGATACATTTCAGGATTCGGAGTCAATCTCTGAATCGCACTAAAGGCCAACACGCAACATGGTTCGGAGTCCTTTTCACACGTGGGTCTGACTTCATCACATGCAGCAGAGAGCGGTTGATTTTAACAGCGTTTCAGCTCCGCGAGTCTGCGGCTAACTGTAGACAGTGTGGAAGCGTTGAGCAGTAGAACACTGCCGGCCATTTTAATATTAGTGTTTGCATGTTTATGCGTTAGTGATGGTCAGGAGTATTCAACTCAGGTACTTGCTGCAACTTGGTTGATTAGCAAAATGGTATGTGTTTAGTTATTTTATTTATCAAGTAGTCAGTTACTTTGTGTCATGTGAGAGAAGGCAGATGCAGCTGCAGTTAAACGTTGTAGAACTCCGGTGTGGGTGAGTGTCGAGGAAGCCTCGGGAGACAGGAGGAATTTTAGCGGTGCTCCGGACTCAGGATTATTCAGTCCAGGGAGAAAAAATACTTTATAAAAAGATGTTCCTGAACTGCTGTGACAATCCTGTAACCTTCTGCTGTGGTATAATTAATAATATCATCCATGAGAAGGTTTTTTTCACACTGAGGACATCTGAGGAGACGCGTCTTAATCAGAGACATCACTTATCTGGAGCGGTGAATGTGGCTTCATTAAGTAACAGGATGCGCTGAATCAAGTGCTATTCTCTGTGCTGCTGAAGACTGAGTGTGAAAGCCATTTTGGTAAATTAAACCAAATTTGCAGTGATTCATGTAAGAATTACTTTTTAAAAAACAGGACTGTTCATGCAGTAGTAGTAGTAAATGACACTGAGTTTGTTTTATACAGTAAGTTTTGGCCTTTCTCTTGAAGCGTGCCAATAATTCTAGAGTCAGTTCAGGAGGAAACACTTGCGCAGTAGCAAAGCTGGATCAGCAACACCATCGTGTGATGTACACTGGAGTTTGTAACACTAGACCACAGTGACATAATGGCTTTTAAATGATATATAATATAAAAATAATCATTTTTTATGCAGGTTGTACTTTGGGAGCCTGTATGTGATAAATTACAAATGATCTGGTGGCTAAATCTGGCTACAGTTTTTAATTACCTCCATGTCATATTAGTAAGTAAAGCAGATTTGGATTTACTTCAATTAATAATAAAACACAGACGCACAGACGAATTGAACATGAATAGTGAACATAAAAAAAAATCCAGGAATACACAGTGGACCCAATTAAAAGAGCACGATAATTAGCATGGCCGCGCGTAATGAGAGCACAGCTCATGGTTCAGTGACCTGCAGCTGGATTAATTCTGGTCTTTACAGTCAGAACAATGAAAACTATTATTAGATTACTTTTTAATCACTACTTCAGGATTACTGTGTTAGAAAAATAGTCCCCTCACTCTGACACGTTTGTTCCAGCATATGTTCAGCAGTAACTGCTGTAACTGCTATGGTGTTCCTAGCACCAGGGGTCACACACACACACACACACACACACACACAGTCAGAGACGTTATGGCAGCTGCTCACATTTTGTAATATAATTTGCTATACTTATTCAACTTAATTTAATTTTATTTAATGGTCTTTATTAAATCATCATCACTAGTCCATCTAATGTTAGTATCAGGAAAAGAGGAACGATGCTAAAGCCTGTGGGGTTTTATAGCTAAAGTTTTAAGGCCCTGAGTTATTGTATTAATTTAAATAATTTGTGTGGATGTTCTGTGGGTGCAATGTTTCAGAAAACAATAAATGAGACCTTCACATGTCCTATGTAAGGAATTAAACATACTAGCACTACTCTCAGAGCTGCTGTTATAGGAAATGAATCAACACCTCCTGACCAATCAGAATCCAGAGTTCAGCAGCAGTGTGATGTAATAACGAATGGCTGACACATACTGGCAGTGGATAAGACACATAAAGCGTCACTGGTGGCAAATACGACAATCCTAAACTGATGAAAAAGGCAAACACCAGAAGCTCTGGGATTCTCCGGGATTTTAAACAGTGAGACCGTGTTGAAGGAGATCTCAGGAATGAGCACGTTTTTCATTCAGAAGTGCTCGATCCTAGCAGAAAACAGGAAAATTGGTTTATCCCAGGCCTCTAGTAGCAGCAGTAAGAGCTATATTCAGAAGGATTGTGGTGTACGGTCCATCCTCAGTAAAAATAAACGCATCACCATTACTTTTGTACCAAACTACTCCACTCCATGTGTGAGCACTTCACCTCAGTCATGTCCGTTTCCCAGGAAAACAAAGCAAGGCGAGCTGGGAGGTAAACGGACAACGTGTGCGCTGCTGCTTCCTGAAGTGTGCACCAAGCAAGCCTGAGCACCGCACTTGCTGTAACCATGGCAACACCGTGTCCATGACATCCACGCTAAGAGCCAATAAAACTCATAAACACTAAATCACAGGGAATAAAGCTTTCATGCTCAAACCCGTGCTGAAGTCCACTGATGAATCCTGTGTTCTGATTGGTCGTCGGGTGCTGATTAATTCTCTAGAACAGCAGCTCTGACAGTAGCGCAGGTTTATACTAATGCGCTCCTTCTAATACGCTATCGTTTCCATAGTAACAGCTCGTTCACAGGGAACTGTACAGCAGACGCTCCACATAAAGGAGACGTTTATTTATGTGAAATATAACTATTCCACAATGCTGAGGATATTAGAGCTAATCATGCCGTGTTACGTTTTCTTCTCACATTAGTCATTTATACAATATAACTATACGTACTGTATGTTATATAAAGGTATTAACAAGTTCTTTCACTCTAAAAGGAATGATGCATAGCTGTAATACACTGATAAACTCATATTAAACCCATGGCTACATATTAAAGCTAATTAAAGTTGTTTTGTTTTTTTTTTCTTGGCAATTTATTTCAGAAAGTTTTTACAAGGTTAGTGAGCGAAAACACTATTAGTGTTTAGGACACAAACCAGACTGTTTTTTTTTTTTTTTTAAAGCATCTGCTGCTGTTCATTTTAAACCTCTGAACAGTAAAGTCTAAATAACCTGGAAGTTTTAATGTTTACCAAAGAGACTAATGATTGTGAAGAAGCCCTAAAACGAATCATGTTGTTGTACAGTCTGGCATTAAGTGCCTTCACCACAATCCACCAATGAAACACACTCTGGGCGTTATTCTGTCCTGAGGCTCTTCAGTGTATAAGAGCTGTTTCTTAGCTTTGACCTGCAGTACACACAGTGGTAAGGAGCCGCTAGAACGAACTGTGCTAAGCTTCCTGATGAAAAGGTGAAAGCCCAATCTCACTGCTCTGCTTCCATAATCGCTCCTTTTTCCAGCACTTTACCTACAGAAGTGGTGTTTCTTTATCCGAAGATGACACAAAAGTCTCAGGCTGCTCTGCGTTTCCAAGAGGAAGGACGGCTCGCCGGTAGTTTTCCTCTTTCTAGGAATTTGTGGAAGACAGGAAGGTGCCACCTGGAGCCTGGAGAAAGACACGAGGTAGTCATTTGCATGTGTAACTAAAATTTACATATATAAGTAATTAGCATTTACATGCATATATTAACTGCTGACATCTGATGCTAATTCATGTTTAGGAGAAGTCTGCCTCCATGTGTGTGGCTGCAGCTCTGGCTAACTCATAAATATACATGAACAAATCCGATCTATTGCCGGTAGAGTTTAGCTTCATCCAGGACTGACCATGACGACTTCTCCTTACTCCTCTTCCTTCTGGCTACAAACCGTTTTTCATCTTTATCATCACAAACACCAGCCTGCCTTCTTCCCAAGCATGGAATAAATGGTGTGTAAAATAATAAACGACAGGATGGTGTGATGAAGCGGAGTCACTGTTACCACCCTGTGGATCATTATCTTCCTGTAAAAGTGTTTTATTCCTCTTATAGCAATATTTTATTCCAACGATGTGACTCATCATACTTTTTTATCCATTTGTAGTTACATTTATTGTTGTGGAACAAGTTACTTACATTATAGCAGCTATAAACACTCTTTCCCTCACCAGTCTCTCTTTTTTTCTCTCTCTCTTTTGAAGATGAAAAAACCAGGAACACTTTTGCTGCTTCACTTTTGACTGTTACAGAGCTGACACTGGAGACTCCTTCCATAAACAATAAATAAATAAACATTTTGTCACAAAATAAGAACTATTACTCATCTTTCACCTGTTGTAGTATGTCCACCATCCAAGTGCCTCTGAATGAACTGTTACTATGGGAACTGTGCGATTTTATCATCTGCCCAATCAGTACTGAGAATTAATCTGCACTGTGGTGTAATATTTAATAAATTGTGGTTTAAAGGACTCTTTATCAGCTTGCTGGTTTATAAGCACAGTTCTATCGCACAGTTCCGGTTCTTCTGTCACACATGAAAATCCTCAGTTCATTAAAAGTGATTGATGGCCAGAGCAGGTGAGGAGAAAGGTGTAGGTGTCAGAGCTGGACGTGGGTTTTATGGTATCGCAGTGTCTCCATGTCTTCCCACTCTGTGAGGATGGGAGGATGGAGTGCACTGGAGTGGAACTTTGAGAGAGAGAGAGAGAGAGAAACATATCCTTGTCCTCTTCACACAGAAAAGAAGATACAGTAATTGCTGTTTCCTTCTGAAAAAAGTTTACACACCCCTGTTAAAATGGCAGGTTTTTGTGATGTAAAAAAAATGAAACCAAGAAAAATCACAGCAGATATTTTTCCACCCTCAGTGTGAATGTCTGGGCTGTGGGGCAGGACGGCTAGACGGAAGCCCTTTCTCACAAAAAAAAAAAAAACATCCAAGCTCAACTAAACTAAATCACCCCAAACCATGTGGCAAAATGTGACATGGTTGGCTGATGAGACCAATTCCAAAAGGTGCAATAATTCCGTAATTCCAAAAGGTATGTTTGGTGCCAAAGCACATCGCCAAATGATGTTAATCAGAAATGTGACAGAACTTCGTCGTTGCAGCACTGCCCATCTCAACACACAACCAACAAATTCCTGTTCAGTGTGCATTCCCACCTCGTGCCCAGTGTTCCTGGGATAAGCTCCGGATCCACCGCCACCCTGACCAGGAAAAGCGCTTATTGGATGTGAGTGATAGAACAGTTCGTAGCTGTGTTCGGACGTCCTGGACACGATACCTGTCCTGTTCCTCCCCTGCTGAGACACCGAGCTTAATCTGATCAGCTACCAAAACCAAAACCAGCTGGCGTTTTAAGTTAGAACTCAAGACTATGTTAAGATTATGCTCCTTGATGCAACTCTTCATTTCTTCATAGTTCATAAACACGAACTCACTGTCCATTTTCACTCAATTCAAATTAGGCTACGCCAGAACTTTGGTTCCACCGGTGCAACCTGCTTCAGGAGTGCACAAGAGGGTCACTGAGTAGTAATTTCAGCAGTAATTTCAGCAGTAATTTCAGCAGTAATTTCCATGATAACAACTTTTACATTTACTTTTATTCAGGTGATATTATTATTATTGCAGCAGCTGAAAGCGTAACTTATGAGCAGCCAGGACGTGTGCCGTGCGGTCGGGATTAATTCTAGGAGTCCTGAGAGTTACTGGTGAGTTAAAGGTCCATATTCCCATTACAGCAGATTTGGAGTACATATTATTACACATATATTTCAACGCATTTTTAGGCATAAAAACAAAAGAAAATGGAACATAGTGCTCAAGCCGTGAATGAACGAAAGTCAAAACGTTGCTGTTGTGGAGACACGATACAAATCATTTATAAATGCCAGAAATTACGTTCAATAATGTACCAGTTATCATCAGCTTCTTTTTTAATCTACAGGGTGTTTAGCTTTAGAGTGTTTTATATCCATTTCTGTATCTTTAATTAAATTAAACTCATTTCTATGACTTTAATGGATGTGCTAGTTCTAGCTAAGAGGGTGGCGTGGTGAGTCGGTGTTTTATTCCTCTGATATCACACCTGTTTGCAAACACTAAGAATTTTGTATTTCTTAAAGAATATGTTGTATTTTTTAACTTAGGAGTTGCTTTTCTGTGGCCTCGTGTTTCATGGAAATGTGCTGAATTTGCTTGTGTACTGAAAAAGAAAAGTGCGTCGGTTCTGCCGTAAACCCACACGAAGGCCAGCGACTCGTTTGAGCTTTGATGTGGAATCAGTTCACTGTGACAGGTTTTTAAAAATACGCAAGGAAGAACTTTCTGTGTAAGAAATAAAAGGGCTCCAACTCCGAAGCAGATAAAAATCTCAGTTCCAATAACTATCATAACAGAAATAAAAGGAACATTTCAGCAAACGGCCTGATGTACTGCCTGCTCCTTTAATATGAAGTCAATTTAAAAATACTGTCAATTTTTTTTTAAGAAATATGAAATCAAACACCAGAAATTAGCTATAAGATATTGTGGAACGTCCTAATTTTGGAGGCTGAAATCAAAAGCCTAAAATATTGAGCTGAGTAAAATGAAACTGGAGTCGGAGCAGTTTATGGACAGATCACATCCCGGAGATTGAACATTACATGTTTCTGCAATATGGACCTCACAAAAATCCCGATTACAGCCTTGTAACCTAAAAACCTCGACACAGCTGCTGGGCAGGATCCTGGACTCCAGGAGAGATTCAGCGTTTATAAAGCCCTAGACCCTGACAGATATAACACTTCTAAAGCCCTATAAACATGGCTCCTACTGCACTGCCCAAACTCCTCACACGCTCCTCTCCACCCAAACTGCCCTCATGCTGCAATCACTGCCTCCTTTTCCACTTAACGCGTACTTTAATTACATTATTAAGCTTTTTTTAATCGCTTTATTGAGCTTGCAGGTCTGGGGATATAAATTGTTAGATCATGTATAGCTTGCGGTTTTAACGATTAAAATCATCATGTGGTGCGGCACAAACAATGACTAAACATAAAAATTCATAAATGAATGAAATCAAATGAAGTACATTCTTCACAGCAGCAGGAGAAAAAGCACACTGGCAATAAAGTCTTAATAATAATAATAATAATAATAATAATAATAATATATTTAATCTTTAAAATGTAGTTGATTTGGGATTCACTCTCTCTCTCTCTCTCTCTCTCTCTCTCTCTCTCCTTCATGCTTCAAATCTTACAGAACTGTGTAAACTTTTGTAAACGTGTGTCACGTCAGAGCTGGGTTCAGCCGGGAATCTCCCAGAGTTCCTCACAATATGGCTTCATTTCCCATCAGCCTCAGATTACACACTACACGCACCTGCTTTGTGTCCTGATCTGTGTCTCCGTTGAGGTTCTTTGCCTCGTCGCTGTGTTCTCCAGGTACTTGCTTTGCTTGTTTTGTGAATCTTGTCTTGACTTCTGTTTGTCTGTTACATTAAAAACCCTGCGCTTGCACTTGCGTCTCCTCCACGTTCCGCACGTTCTCCGTTCATCTGTATATTTTGGGCAAATTTGATGGAAGATGTTTGCACCACAGTACTTCTGCATCCTGATTAGTCAGAAGGTGTTGGTTAATTAAGTATAATTATCCATCATCATCTATAATTGTCGATAACAGCAGCTCTGACAGGAGTGCAGCTGCAAATCACAGCTTTGTATTAATGCGCGCTGTAAGTGGATAAAATGTATGACATCATTCAGAAATAAAGAAATATTTAATTGTTAGTAAATTGCTGAGGTATAAGAGAAATGAAACACTTGGGGATGTGCAGTTATAGGAAAATAATCAACTTTGTGGTAGCAACAGTAACTTCACGATCAGGATTTTATTCCTTTTATATCAGCAATTTGCCAACAACTGTAATTTTTTACGTATTAAAGAATGACACGTCGTGCTTTTTATCCATTTATAGTTGCATTTAATGTTGTGGAATGTCAGACAACATAAAGTTACACCTTTATCTTTGACTGGCACTGGAGACTCCTTCCATAAATGTTAAATAAATGCAAAAAAAATTGCACATTTTTAATCTGTTTATTATCAGTGGAGCATCCGCTGTACACGGCCCTGTGAACCAGCCGTTACTATGGAAACGATATCGTATTAGAGCGAGGGCATTCATATAAACCCGTGCTGCGAGTTTGTTTGTGTTTTGCGGTGAAGATTGAATTTCTTTCTGAGGGAAACGTTGGACTGCATTTGTTGTCTCTTTAATTAGGGCTGTGTAACAAAACCGTGTATGCGAGAACGCAGCATTCCTTCAGCTGGTGTAAAATGAATGAGCTGTGGTACGAGACCTTCTCTCTCGCATTTCTTTAAAGTGGCTTAAGGTTCAGTTCAACTATTAAATATTGAAACGCGCTCTTCGCCCGAGGCTGTGTGCGATCCTGCGATGGAGATTTGGTGCTGAGTGTGGCTCTGAATTTTCAAACCTAATAGGCATTTTTTTATTGTCTAAGACAAAATAGAACTCACACATTCCACTGGTCTGTATGTTTCGGGGGCATTTGTTGTAGATTTATCTGGCAGGAACGTGATAGAGGGCCTGGGCGAACGCTCAGCACAGGCTCCAGCACACTCAGCTGTTGACAGAAGCAAATAAAATGTTAATGTGCCATTATACTGGATGTCAGTAAACATTTGTCTGTAAATATATCCATTCATTTAGATGCTTCTAGTTGCTCTCTCAGTAGTCCGAAGCAGAAATTCAGCAAGCAGGCAGTGTAGACGCATCTTCCCAGTCTGTCACACACTTTTCCTTCCTGATTGTAAGTTATTTCACTCCTTGTTATCTAATCAGCTAATATTTTTTGCTTCATACGAGCTCCAGGATGTTCCTTCACGCCGAGTAGAGCATCACGAGGGGACTTCTTTGCTTGTTAACTTCCTCCGCTGAGGTTCAAGTGAGAAATAGAGGGAAAGCGAGGTCCTTCTGAATCACAGGGAAATGGAGACGCCCCACTGTGTGTATAACAGCACTGCCACATTTTACAACACAGGGACATGGACAATGACAGGGACCAGTTTTATACACAGCAGCACAAAATGTCCAGGTTTTAATATAAACTACCTCTTGTTTAAAGAGCACTATAGTGTCCAAAATGTACACCTTTTTATACACTCGTCCTCTTCCTCACCCCAGTGCAGTCTGGGTGATAAACAAAACACTTGCTGTTGATGACTTTCCTGTGACAGCACAACACCAAGGAGAAAATGAATCGCCCCGAACATGTTACACTGGTGCTTTCCTTGAACAGGATTCGGAACAATTCTTTAACCATAACATTTTCAGTTTGCTCTTTTTTTAAGTGCAGAATTCTACACTGCAACGTCTCTTTGTAAATCTCTGCATATTAAACAAATAATCTACTCCAGGTCCCATTTTTATTTTATTACCTTTATTTATTTTATTTATTACCATAAAGCAAGGTTGTGGGCACAAACAAAAGTGAGCACACTGACATTTTAAGTGCATAACTGGCACAAAAATAGTACAGAGATGGAGAGACTAAAGGGTAAAAATGATGTCATCAACAAAAGTAAACAAACATAGGCCTGATGCTTTATTAATTTATATATTATATATATATATATATATATAAACTTTTCATAGTTCCATCGTTGCCAGGTAATTATGCAGGCATGAATGAATGAATGGGTCTAATCGCAGTTTTAGGTCACATCTAATACTTTAACCTCAATTAGGCTGAACGTGATTTAGTCCTGCACAAAAAAAAAAAAAAAAAAACAGAAATCACATTCTGTTCTTGTTAATTAATGAGAAACAGCCCTGACTACTGTTGGCTTGTACACTGTTACAGTGCTGATCAATTCTGCAATAAGAGGATCGTGAAAGTAACAGAACAAAATGTCTGTGAATGACTGTAAATATTTGCATATAAATGAAAAATAATTAATTTTCTTCTACATAAACAGGCTGAAAATGAGTATTGTGATCAGAGAAGAATAAACTATAAATTGCATGAACTCATATGTTTACATTAACACAAACCTTTCATTAGATGAGCTGCAGATTTCCGTACAGTGTTTATAAGAAAGAATTCCTAATCTTTAATTCCCAACTCATTTCAGTCTGCATTTTTAGATCCACAGACCTCCATTACTCTGCGTATGATTACGATTACACACTTTACCCTTAAAATAATAACGCTTTCGAATATTTGTACTTTAATGTAGCCAAATGTATTTCCTGCTTTCAGTCATATCCTGTACAAGAATCAATTCTGGAGTCTGATTGGCCAGAAGGTACTGTTTAATTTCCTTTTGGAAATTAATAGCAGTTTCAGCTGTGGGGCAAATCGCAGGTTCGTTCTAATACATTAGCGTTTCCATAGTAACAGCTCCTTCACTGGAACTCGTACAACGAACGCTGATGATAAACAGATTCAAAAGCGTGTGTAATTGTTGATATGGTGAAGTTTTCTGGAAGGAGGTGTTTATCGTTTATGGAAGGAGTCTCCAGCGTCAGCGCGTTGTATCAGTCGGAGGTGAAGCTGTAAGTGTAAGCTGTAAATCTTCAGCACGGAGAAGTTTACACTTTGCAGTTTCTCATTTTATAAAGAAAAAGAGAGACTGGTGAGGGAGCGACTGGGAGCGATTTGTAGAGGAGGCGGATGCAAGTGCAGATTTTATTAACGTGAAGCGTAAACAAACAACCACAACAGTGAGGATACGAGGCAAAACCTCCAGGCGCTAAGCGAGACCGTGGCACTGAAAAACAGGACCTTATATAGTGGTGCTAATCAAGGTGAAACAAGACACAGGTGATTGAGACATGTGATGTGCTGGGGCTGATGGGAAGTGTAGTTCAACGCCCCTTTGGCGCTACCATGACAACGCCTGTTTATAGCTACTATAACGTGAAAACAGGAACTAACTTGTTTCATGGAAATTAATCATTGGTGCTGATTAAGCACAGAAACAATAGGAAATGAAACATGATAGAGGAGTAAATCTTTTTCTTTTTCTGTTCATCGCACACTTTTTTTTATATAAAGTATAAAGAAATAAAATCGCTTGTTATCAGCACTGTGTCGGTGTGTTTGGCCATGTAAAGTTCTCAGCAGTTGTGGAGGCAGCAGACGCAGATGGATGGTCCCAGCGGCTGAGCTATGGGACGTGTCCGCTCGCTGTGCAGGATACCACACCAGCCTAATCGTGTTCATCAGGCCATCCATCGCTACGGCTGAATCACACTGTCCTCCAGCCTCAGGCCACCATTTCATTTCCTCTCCTCCTCTCCCTCCTCCTCTCTCTCCTCCTCTCCCTCAGCCATCGGCACTAAAATCTATCTGTTTCATGCCATCACTGGCCATCTCTTCCTAAATATACTCAATCACCCTGCCTTTTAGCCTCAATTCCAATCTTTCCCATTTCATTTCCTTTTTATTTTTTTTTCTACTATTTTGCTGATAGAAATTTCAGAGATCACTTTTTTTTTCTCCTTTACTCGTTTTCACATTAGCGCTAGCAAATGTGAACCCGCAATGCCCTTGTCTTTAACCTTGCAGGAGAATTGTCTGACTTTCCTGTAACGGCTGTGAGATTGCGCTCAGCTGCAGCGTCTTTCAAAAGACGAGAGCCGTGATTATGCCTTCGCTCAGCCAGCCATCCACATAATATCAGCGATGGATCAGCACCAGGTTTTTGACCTTTTTCTAAAATTATACCGTGGGACCAGTGAGCAGGAAACACACAAATTCTTGATTATAACATTCACCCCCAAAATTAACTTGCCACTTCTATCATTTATTCCAGCATGTAATTTCTTCAGCAAATGCAGGATACCTTGCCAACGAGATTCCTAATAGGCTCGAGAGCTTAATTAGTGTGATCTTTAAGTGGGAAGCGGCTGTTTGGTGAAGCTATCGGACTTTCTCAGCGTTAATGACTCATCTAAGATCAGCTGTTCTACATCCTGTTGGAGTAACGAGCACTGCACATGTCTGACACTGATAGACACACAAACTAACCCACTACCTATCAGCTAGATCACAGCGGAAAGACCTGTCCCCTCTGGTGTACTTTTATTACTAGCTAGCTAAAGCACAGCGTAGAGAACAAAACGATCACCTCTGCTCGCTTCCAGTGTGTGTATTTTTATTACTTGGTCGGTGTTCTGTGTGTATTTTATTGTGTATTTTGTATATTTTATTCCACACGAGCACAAACCCAGACGATTTGATCTCATCAGAGTTTAAAATAGAAAAATATCAGCTGTTTGTCACTAAATATATGGATTTGTTTCTGATCGGTGGTGCGCTCTGCCGTTCTGTGGAGAAGAGTTAGTACCACTTTAAGCGGCAATGACGCTGAATCCTGACTTAAATATTTAATTTTTTTTATTCCTATGGGAGTACAAGCTCAGCTCAATAGCTGTGACCTTTTCTAGGATGTTGGAGATAAAACAAAGGTTTGAAATGAACTGCAGTTTGATTATTCACTTTGGAAAATGTTACGCTGTGGTACGCAGCTTTGCCGCGTTGCATGTTATTTATTTCAGCGTTGCGCTCTACTCTACTGTGAAACCTGGCTCGCTGCTCAGGGGTAAAAAATTCATTGAAGTTGAACTTTATGCAAACGAACACCGACGCTGTGCTGTGTGTGGGACTTTCACAAAAGGGAAGCCATTTGATTCGCCATCACCAGAACCTAATAACCTTTTTGGCACACGACTTGGAAATCCATCAGTTAAGTGACAATAACCTGCAGTACACGTTGCCTTGGATGGAGGCAGAGCATAATAATGAAGTCTGGAAACTGAAGCAGCAAATGGATTCGAATAACAGGAACTCCATCAGCACTATGTCCAACTGTGCATAATAAACTGCTTTTTTTTTTATCTATCTTATCTATATTTTTGTGTGGAATCATTTCTACTATTAAAGTGGGCAATATCTGTGAAAAAAAATCATACAAAATAATTTCATTAAAATGGTAAAGTTACAGAACAAAGCAGGGCAGCAGGGTTGAGTGGATAAATTATAATTCCCTGCCATCTGTACATCAGCAAATGAATACCTTCGAAGAGAAATTTCATCTAATGCAGTGTTTATTAAAATTCATGACATGGTTTGTCCTTGTGTGTGTAATAGAATAGATTTATAATACATTTTGGTAGTGTTAAAAGTATTCTTAACCAGCTAACAGCAGACATCCTGTTTCACAATGATGGAAATACCCTTGAACATATGAAAAGGCACAAAGCGATTAACACAAAATGGCTGGCCACAAAGAGAGAACGAAGCTGACAGATGTCATGGCAGTGCTGAAACTATTCATTAGCTTTCATTGTGAAAAGAAACCAGCGTGGACCGCGTGTCCTTCACAATCAGCGCAGAGCGGTGGAGGTCCTGCTGAAGGCTGCACGAGCCGTTATTAAATAAGAGTCACATCTTATTTTGGTTTAGATTTGAGATCATAATTCACAATTCTTCTACAGTTACATGTAGATTTACACCACAGCGCTGCTGAATTCTGGATCCTGATTGGTCAGAATTAATGTTAATGTTAATTAATGTTAATTATTTTTCTATAGCAGCAGCTCTGACAGTAGTGCAAGTTTGTTTTAATGCACTCATTCTAATACTTTATCGTTTCTATAGCAACAGCTCACTCAGATCTTTATTTAACATTTATGGAAGGAGTCTCCAGTGTCAGAGGTGAAGCTGTGAACTTTAAGTTTTCTGACATCTTCAGGACAGAGGAGTTTTACGCTTCTTTGCAGTTTCTCAGCAACATGACAAGCTGTTTTTGTCTTATTAACTTGAAGAGAGAGAATAAAGAGCGGCTGGTGAGGGAACGACTGTTTATAGCTGCTATAACGTAAGCGACCACAGGAACGAACTTGTTCCACAGGCGTTCCACAACATTAAATGTAACTATAAATAAACTATAAACAGCATGTCCCCAAGTGTTTTACTTCTCACATACTGTATTAAATTGTTTACGTCGCATCAGCTTGATTAGCGTAGCGTCTTCTAGATCCTCTTTTATCCTGGGTAATAAACACAGCGATTAAGGTGGAGCTGCTCTGGAGATTATATTGTTGCTGAAGTCCAAATTCTGCAGAATAAACACTTTTCTTCAATCGAACTGAAGAGGTAACAATAAATTGATTAATAAATCCTCATCAGCAGCAGTAGATTTCCGAACAATACTTTCTTTAGACCACATGCTCTTAATTCAATACAGTTTTATTTCTCTAATGAGTTTAACAATAGGCATTGTGACAAAGCAGCTTTACAGAAATCCAGATGTTGATTTAGAGCCATAATGAACACTGGATGTAGAATTTACCCCAAATTATTGAGACAGTAATTTACAGCCAGGAAATTACAGGATAAACTTGACTCCATGTTTTATTGAGGAAGGTTTAACGTGTGTTAGCAAGTAACTGCAGCGCACATGTGGTACAGCCTAATTAATATTTTTATTTCATCAACACATTTTACTCTTTTACTTATTGAAATATAAATTCCAAATTGTTAGTATTTTGGTTTTGCATATTTTATGAAGCATAAATTAAATTCTAATTTTATTTAATTGCTAGTTTAATTACTCACACGGTTTAATGTTAATCATGTCAATATTTTATTGACTAAATTCTCAAACTGCTGAACAGCAGAACTCACGTCTCCCAGTCAATCGTATTAAATGAAGGTTGGAGTCGTGCATTAAACCAGCACAGGTCCAATCCAGTGGTGTTGCAGAAATCCAGCTGTGGAGGAGACAAACACTGTTAGAGTCATGACTGTCAGGTATTCACACATTATTTGTGATAATAATAAAACATCGGTGTAGAATCTTTACTGGGTTTGGAAAAGCTTCATCATGTTCCCTACAGGTCACTGTGATGGCTGAACTGAACACGCTCAGAAGCTGAACACTTGTTCTGAAATCAGACCATCCTGTGTTTATTAAGCTCATAAACCTCATTTAATACCCAATCGATCTGACTTCAAAATGGCTCAGTAAACACAGCTCTGCTACGATTACAACGTTTACAAGATAACGTGACACTTAGCTACATATATTTACAACCAATAAACACTTATCACTGCCAGGTCTAACATTATTAATATACATATCAAACATTGCCAGATGCCTCTGCCTCGCTCATTAGGATAAATTCACATATTTACAATATTTTGAATCCATTTATTTCTGTAAAGCTGCTTTGTGACAATGTCCACTGTTAAAAGCGCTATACAAATAAAACTGAATTGAATTGAATTGTCTGTGTCAGTTTGTACATAGGCATGCCTTCTTTTTATTATTATTTGTAACGTGGAGGTCATGACAACGGAGTTGGGGATCCAAATGCAAGGATTTATTTACACACATGGTCAAAACAGGCAGGGTCGAGCTCCAGCAAACAGTATAATCCCAGGCAGAGGCAAAAGAGTAATCCAAAACACAGGCAAAGGTCAGGGCAGGCAGCAAACAATCAAAAACAAGGAAAACAGTCCACGGGTCAGAAACACAGGGAAACTAGGAATGGCTATACAATAATCAGCAACCTAGGAGCAGGCGTGAGCAACTTTTATACAGGACAAGGAGAACACATGACAAAACCAACCAATGAGAACAAGACACATGTAACCAAGGAACCAATCAGAACATAACACACAGACAAAGGTAGCACATGACAAGATCACAGGCGGAGCAAGGAACACATGGGAAATGGAGTCCAGAGAACAATGGCAAGAGTCTGGGGTGGAGTGCCCTCTAGTGGAGTTCATGGGCACTCCAGCTGGCGATCATAACATAGCCCCCCCCAAGGAGCGGCTTCCAGACACTCCTCAACAGGAATAGACATGAGTCCAGGAGGGGGGTGGACCGGAGGTGGAACAGGGGGAGGGATGGAGGGCCAGGTCCATGTGGAAGTGGAGGAACAGGGGACTGAGGCAAGGTGGGCTGAGCAAGGTACCAGGGCTGAGCAGGAGGAGCTGAAGAGCACCAGGGTGGAGCAGATGGGTCCGAAGATCCCCACGGTGGAGCAGACGACCACCACAGCAGAGCAGAGGAGAGCAAAGATCCCCACAGCAGACCAGATGACCACCACAGCAGAGCAGATGTCCACCAATGTAGAGCTAACGAGGCAGGTGCCCACCAAGGCGGATCAGGCGGGACTGGAACAGAGAGCACAGAAAGGTTAATAGCGGCCTCTGCGGCCGAGACAGGACAGGCTGAGAGTTCATAGATGGTCTCCTTGACCATAACAGGACAGGCAGAGGAACAGGCTCTGGAGGGGATTCGAGGACTGGAGCGGGCTCTGGAGCAGACTCAGGAACAGATTCACAGACTGGAGCAAGAACAGAGCAATATGTAGCCCAAACACACAGGATGGCGACCGCCATTACAGGGAGCACTGAGGATAGGGGAAGTGTCTCTGTGACGACCAGTGCTGAAGCTCTTGGCATGCCAGCTGCACGCACCGACATCAACGGTGGGTCCGCCAGACTGGACACCAGCCTCAAATGCCCTTGGAACGCCTTGGTGTCTTCAAACGCAACATCCACGATGCTTGAGAATAATGGCGTGGCATCCGTGATGGCTGAAGACTGAGGCTTGACATCCATAACAGCTGGAGACTCTGGTGTAACGGCCATCTTGGAAAGAGGCTCTGAACTGGGGATCACAGAACAAGAAGGTGCAAAAAACACAGGAGTGGCAACCATAATCACAGGACCTGCTGGTGGCCATGATGGGTCAAGCGCCGCTGCTGCCGGAGTTTCAAAGTCCTCTGCCTCTCCCACAGTAAAAGGAGAGCCACATGACAACAGTGCATAGTCCATAAAGTCTCTTAAACTACAGTTAAACTCCCCTCCAGGTAACAATGACTTTGTTGGCTCATTGAGTCCAAAACAGAACACTAGGAAACACGGAAGCTGGGAACAAGGGATGGCTATACAATAATCAGCAACCTAGGAGCATGCGTGAGCAACTTTTATACAGGACAAGGAGAACACATGACAAAACCAACCAATGAGAACAAGACACATGTAACCAAGGAACACATGGGAAATGGAGTCCAGAAAACAATGGCAAAAGTCCGGGGCAGAGTGCCCTCTAGTGGAGTTCATGGGCACGCCAGCTGGCGATCGTAACAATTATTATTATTATTATTATTATTATTATTATTATTATTACATTAGTAGGCTAAGGAGCAGTAGTTACTAGCTAGATAAGACTAAGCCACAAGAATTCATATCAGTGTACAGTGGTGAAGACATGTTAGGAATATAACAGGAATGTGAACAGGAATATACAAATGAATATATACCTACATACATACATACATACATACATACATACATATTATATATATATATGCACACACATATATGCATGTATGTAGATACAGTAGTGCAAAAAAAAGTACATGACTTAACTTTAGCGTAAATCTGAGTAACAATGCGAGAGGTTGCTATGTCAATTTCTTTTTTTCAGAGAGAAAATATCTCTTACGTTACGTTACTTTTGAATGGCGTGTCTGTGAATGTCCAGTGTGCCTGAAAAAACTGAAGAACCGGAGAGAACCGGTTTCCTGCGGGCGTCCCTCAGCCCCGGGCTGTGATTAATACGAATGTCTGCGTAATTGTAATTTAATTGGGTAAATTTTATGAGGCTTTTGCATGTGGTAGATTTAACATGAAATTTTGTACTTCATAATACACACAATGTTAAGTAGCATTTAATGACTTTTGTGTTTTTTAGTGTTTTTTACTGAATGAAATGATTTAACTGGTGTTGATTTTACCCAAAAGACTGCAGTTGCAATTCATGTGTATTATATATATATATATATATATATATATATATATATTAGAGTAGAATAAACAGTGTCGAGTGTGTTTAGTATCTTCCTATCTCAGTATGAGCAGATTGATGAGCAAAGTTCCTGGTATTCAGAGCTGATTTTCTGAGCTCCACATTCAGATTATTCAAATCACCTGCGTGTAGTTCACATCTCCGAGGTCTACAGATTTTTCTTCAGTAGAAGCGTCTGGGGTTTTACAAAAACGTCAAGATCACCGCCTTTAAACACAAACACTAGGCTTTAAACCTGAAAAATAATCAGAGGTAGAAAATACAGACTGAAGAAAGAAATTGCATTTTTATCTCTTTGGTGTTAAAGTAACCAAAAACGAGAGAATTTAAAAATGTAAAATAAGACGTCTGATATGATGATAGCTGAATGAGAACATGCGAGTGTTGTGAGATGAAGGAGATTTTATCACGCTTTTAATTCTCTATGTTGATTTGTTGAATGCTATAATGCCATTGCATGCAATTCTGAAAAAGGAAAGAAATATGAGGAGCAATGAGCATGACATGGAGAGCTCACCATGATCATCCAGGAACTTAACAGGAACCATTTCTGCCTCTTCTTTCTTCTATAATTGTTTGCTTTTTTAAAGCTTTTTTAATCCCGATGTTAATCTCCTAAAATGAAACACATCAGAGCATCAGCAGTCTTCTCATTCTCCTTTCCTCTGGTATTTACAGAGATTTTCATTAACAAGTTGTTTTTTTTTTAAATAAAACCTTTACTGCTGAAGATCCTAGATAGTCTTCTTCTTATTATTATTATTATTATTATTATTATTAGTCTGTTCACTCTGGCTTTAGCAGGAAGAGCACTTTGTCACAATCTCTGTAGATCAGAACCTTTTTTGGCCACTGACCCCATTTTAAGGTCCTAAAAGTCTCACTCCTGGGGGGGGGGGGGGGGGGGGGGGGGGGGGGGCGGGGGGGGCGGGGGCGGGGGGGGGGGGGGGGGGGGGGGGGGGGGGGGGGGGGGGGGGGGGGGGGGGGGGGGGGGGGG
>CM075014.1:152495-163333 GCA_037576675.1 Pangasius sanitwongsei | reverse complement strand
TTCACACAATTTCTTCTCTTGTTTTCGACATTGTCCCTATTAAATGCACCAAACATCCCCCCACCCCCCCCCCCCCCCCCCGACTCCCCCAAACACCACAATAATAGGAATTACAGTAAAAATTCTTAGTGCATTACGTAAATAAATAGTTATTATATAAATAAACACACAATCCCCAGAATGATCGGTAACTTTCTAATTAAAAGATTATCAGCGTAAAAAAAGCCATTTCACATTTCATTGTTTACATCACAGAGGGAACGTGAGCATGTGCGCTCTTATATTTCCACATTTAACAGTTTTTTTATGAATCAGTGTGTGTGTGTGTGTGTGTGTGTGTGTGTGTGTGTGTAAGAGTGTGTGTCTGCAGGCGCTCTGCACTCACTGTGTGTAATGAGAGGACTGGGCTTGTGCGTCACACTGCAGCGTATCAGCATTAAGGAGGTGTTTGTTTCCAAATGCTGCATCTCATCTCCTCTGTTACATCCAACAAGCGCACTGATCGGGTTTTCACTAAGGTTCGTAACATTCTCACGAGCGTAAATCCCATTTTACAGCAAAAGCATCGCAGCATTTCTCTGCTTTCTTGCACTGGTTTTAGTAAATATAACATGTAAATATTATAAACATGCATTAGCACTGCATACAGGTGTTTAATCCAGTGAGACTTCTGCGCTCTGTAACACCTACAGCTTTCACCAGAGTTAAATACAGCTCAGCCCAAAAGTTTACATACCCCCAGGCTAAAGACATTCAAACACCACACATTTCCTTTGTTAAGTCAGTTAAGGCATCTACTTTATTTCCATTAAAGATAAATAATAGCTAAGAGACAGATTTATTTCAGCTCTTAATTACTACACCAGGTGTCAGTGGTGGCATTTCCTTTTTCCTGCTTGAATTTGAGTCACACTCTTGCTGTAGTCTTCCACAAGCCTAATTCTTCTCCCATTCCCCCTGAAAGAGAATGAGAAGTGGTGTAACTCAGTCAGGTGAGTGTCCAGTGACGCTCCAGTGTCAGTGCTGTAATAGCAGCTGATTCTGATCAGAAATAAAGTAGACGACAGGCAGCATGGGAATATTTTTGGCAGTAAAGGAGTGTGATGGCCTTCATTCAGAGGAACGAAGCACGATGTGATTGACAGGCTGAAGCCCTCGCAGGACAGGAAGAACACTCAACAGCGACTGAAAGGTGAGTACTAACAGCTCAAAAGTAATACTGCTGAAGAAAATGTATTTTTTTATTTTTTTATTTTTTATTTTGTCCGCTCAACCCAGTGCCATAAGTAGGATTTATTTCAGAGTGATGAGGAAATATCCTAAATAAATCTCTGCGTGTTCTGTACACATATATATAATGCCTCCACTTCAAACAGATGTGTGTTTTTATTATTATTCTTTCAGCACATGACCTGATGTTCAATAACCAGACTTCTGATTGGTGTAGTGACTGAAAAACAAAACACCTGATTGGTCAAATGGTGGAGTTTTGAAAGCTGTTATCAAAGTGCAACTAACTTCTGCTTTGAGCAATAAATAAATAAATAAAAATAGAAACGTGCTGTATAATCTATACGAATTTTTTTTAAATAATGCAAAACCTTTTAAGCTATGAGTGGATTATAAAGTAACTCAGTAATAATAAAAACACTCACTAATCAGTATTTTTGAACAAGCTACTCTTTTACTCTTACTCAAGTGGTTATAGGAAACATACCTTTTATCTGAGAATAATACTTTTTCAGTGCTCATTTCACTCACTCCTGGTCCTAACTGACAGAAATGTATAATGTATAATATCTGTTTCATATTTATTATATGTATATGTTAAATATGTGCATTAAACAGTGGATGGAATAATATTCTCAAATCCAGTTCTGGGGAAAATGCAGAATGTGGCCATATTCTTAAGTGTCACAGATAAATGTTTGCATGCCACTTAAGAAAGTAAGATAATAATAATAATAATAATAATAATAATAATAATAATAATAATAATAATAAATAGTAGACCACTTTCCTGATGAACGCATCACTGTGGCTGTCTGGAATCACAGAAAGAACCGCAGCTTGAAATAAGCGACTGGTCGAACTGATGCAGTTTTAAAGGTAATACTGATCTGAGTTTCCTCACATGTATAATAATCTGTGCGACATTTAGAAATGTTTTATTTAATGATTTTGAACGCAGCGCTGCTTCGCAGGTTTTCTTTACATGCAGCTAAGACTTTTAATCAATAGTGCGTGTTATTTAAGGGAACTTGTGAAGCCGTACACATCACACACCCTGAGCCTCGTGCAGATCATCATGAGGAGGCTGTTAACTCATGCTCAAGGAGTACTCAAGGCTGCGTCTCAAACCACATGCCATTTATTATACTAAAAAATAAGAGTTTAAAGTTACTATACAAGCTTTATTGTGTATGTCAGTAATGTAGAGTACAGTGATATACAGTTCTGTGCAAAAGTCTTAGTCACATGCAAAGAAATGCTGTAGAGCAAAGATGCCTTCAAAAATAATTATAAAAAAACAGTAATAAATGAAACAGAGTCAGTATTTAATGTGACGATCCTTCGCTTTAAATAAATAAACAGTGTCTCAGGTGCAGTGTGTGCAGTTTTATAAGGAAATGAGCTGTAAGTGTTACTGAGCATCTTGCAGAAGCAGCCGCAGTTCTTCTGGAGACTTTGACTGTCGACTCGCTTCTTATTTCTGCAGCGAAACCCAGCAGCCTTCATTCTGTCTTTATCTGAAAAGTGTCTCTTATGGAATCTGCTGCTTTCTTTACTGACATACAAACATTTTTGGAATCTAAAATGTTTTTGTACTGAATCAGTAATGTAGAAGTCAGAAAATAAACATCTATAGCAAAGTGTGTACTAAAAAAAAAATAGGGTGCCATGACCTTTGCACAGTACTGTATCTGAACAGGAAATGTGACACATCACAGTGTGTACCTGTAAAATCACTGTATGCTTTATGTGGCAGCGGGGAGTATGTCACCACCGTTTAGGGGAAAAGTTGGTATGTTTGTACCTATAGTGTGTACCTATAGGGTAAAGCTTAAGATGTGGCAAAGTGGACTTCAGGATTTTTAACACAGATGAGTATGTTTATCTCGCCCTCCCCAGATCGAACAGGAGAGCTGAGACGCCTCTACTCCCTAGTAAGTATCTCAAAATAAACATAAACTGTACCTTAAGCTCAGTTAACTGAAATATTTATTACTACTAATGAATTGTATGCTGCACGAAATTAGTGAAATGAACAGTTTTTAGTTTTTATGTTACAAAAAGGAAAATGCAACGTTAAATCTCCAACTTAACCAGTGCAATCAAATAGCATTCACTTGAAATGAACAACCCGTATGTGATGTCAGTTAAATCACAAACAAACAACAAGAAAAATCTGTCACTCTTGAAATTCAGTTCAGTTCATTTATGGGGAAAATATTCACTTTCAAGTTCTGAAAAAAACAGTAATAGTGTCTCTTTGCATCAATGAGTCCATAAACTAAAGAAAAATATGCATCCACTCCAAACTTATCAAGCTCGCCAAAGTCCAGTCTCTAAATGCTCTTTGATGACAAAACTAGAGTCTGATTACTGGTCTGATACGTGGGGATGAGACGCTAGAAGACGGCAGGGAAATGCCCAGACAGCCACGGTGCGGTCCGACGTGCAGGCCTATGATGGCGAATGCTGACAAACCCACAGCATCCAAAAGTCTAGTAAAATCCCACCGCAATGAATAAACACATCAGCAATGTCTGCTTGAGTCCAAGCACATATACCGATCGCTGAATCAGGGCCGTAACCACCGTAGATCCTGAGGGGGGTCACAATCAGATGCAGCCAAATTTCCCCCCAAATATTTGATATTTTTGACGCTGATCTGCTGCACTGTATTATGCACCGCAACGTATGCTGTTAGGATGAAAAATAGTTTAAAAAGTTCACCGACGCTTCAGTGACAGAGTGCGAGGTAAGATGTAAGCTAAGTAGCTAAAGTTTAATATTTGACAACTGTTTTACGTTAGAAACGTTAAACGGCCGACAGTAATATCCAGAGATGCAAACATTTCCGTGATTCATGTAACGTGATGCGTTATTGTGACGAGACAAGAAACATTAACGGAGCCGTTTTCAGCATATTAGGCATCAGATTCAGTCTGAATGTGCGAATATTGTGAACGAATTTAATGAACGTGGCTCCCTGTAAATTCACTTGTCTAAGAAAATGACTCATAAAGCTAAAAGTGGGAGAGCTACCATCCTCAGACTTAAACCAGAACACCGTAAAAAAACAAAAGTGTGGATTTGACTCGGATGTGTTTTTAGCTTGTGGTTAGGACAGAGTCATTTATTAAAATAAAAATATTATTTGCAAATCTAGTTTTTAAACTATTTTATTTTATACCTTTAATTCTCTTTTTTGGACAACAAAACCCCAAGTGTCTGTAAACATCGTGTTTTGATGTGTCCTTTTCAGGTCTGTGCTCAAAAAGTTAAGGAGATATTTCACCTAAAAATGAAAACTCTCTTATCATTTATTTACCCGTATGTCATTCCAAACCCAAATACTCTTTTCCACTCTATTAAAATGGCAGAAGATTGCGATCATGTGCTTTAAAGGCCATAAAAGCTAAACTCAAGTGGTCATACGAGAGCTTTGTGTCATGTGGACTGCTTTTATAGTATAGCTGCGTATACGTTCTTCAAAACTCTCCTTTTGTGTTTCACTGAAAACAGCATGCAGGTTTGGAACAAGCCGAGAGTGAGTAAATAATTACTGTAATTCTGTCTAACACGGTCATGTCATTTTACAGAGACATCAATAATGAAAAGCCAACCAGATGATATTCGTTTTTTTTTTCTTTGAGACAGCACAATAAATAAAGGTGAGCTGACAGGAACAGGGAAATAGTCAGCAGTATACAGAGTGGAAGCTTTGTTATTCGCGCTTGTCTGCTCTACTGCTGTAAGAGCACAGAGAGAGAGGGAAAGGCAAGTCAGGAAGACTTTAGGGCAAGAAACTTGGAGATGGGTGAAAAGATCATAAAGTATATTTCCCAATAGAATCTTCTACACTCACTAAAACATATTAAGCTAAATTTAATGCTGAGACTCACGCGAGAGTAGATATCAAAACACTGCATAGTTAATTAGCCACATGCTGTGATTTGTTGTGTTTACGTTGTCGATTTCAGGGAAAGTTGATAAATACAGAGAAGGACAGAGACCAGGACAGTGGAGACAGTTCGCACATAAAAGCAGTATAAGTTATATAGTATATAAAAGTTTATAAAGGTTTTTTTTTTTCTTCTCAGTGTATTACTGGCCATATTTTGGAAGCCAGAGGGTTTCTCTCAAAATGGCAGATTTCTATAATTATTTTGTAGAATTAGACAATATCCTATGTCGCTGTTATTATCTCAATAAAATCATTATTCATCTGCAGACTGTTGATAATTTCCCTCTCAGTCATGCTGAAGTCTGCAGCAAAGCTACACAGCATGAACACTGCTAACGGACTGCGAGGACCCTTCGGCACTACGGCCGGCCCTCTGTGATGTAGACGAACACACTCCCTTTGGTTTAGAGAAGTGATGTGCACTTAAAATAAATATATAAATGGACAATATTGAGATGTAGACAATATATATTCAGATTTGCATTTATATATTCAGAGTTATAACTATATATTCAGATTTCATATAATTATCTCCTGTTTTGCCCTTCATTATATATATATATATATGAGACATTGGTCCCCCCATTGTTCAAGACATGGTTATGGCCTTGTGTTGAACGAGTAAAACAAATACTGGCAATAAAACAAGCCAAAGAGACGCGAGTATTCCACTCCACTGGCTAACACCTTTCAGACGTAGATTAGCTTGTTAACTGCTAGTTAGCTAGTCACTCAGTCCAACAAAATGATGTGCAGGTAACCGTGTTTGGGACTCATGGTCTCGGCTGTACTGGGGAACATAAACTTTGAATCATAGTAACACAGTGGAGCTCTTGAGTACGACACAGGTCCAAATTTTTAACGTTTATAAATCTCTCACTGCTCGATGTGGTCGCAGTGCCCTTTTTTCTTAGCTCACTCTGCTATCATGCAACCAGCTCCACTTGCGTGTGCTCTGATTAGCTAAGGAACACTCAGAAATATGTGTAGACACCTACATTTCTTTTTATTTTTAGTACGGAATACTGTTAAATCTGTGTGTGTTGTGAAATGCGGTCCTGGAAGCTCGCGTTAGACTCATTAGCTAATTACAAATTTGGATCAGGTGTGTCCGAGCAGAAAAAACACAAAGCCTGCCAGCCAGGTTTTAAATTCAGCTTCAGCTTTATATTATCACTGCCTCTATCATTACTGAGCTACCAAAGAATAAAAGACTCAGTAGAAATAAGATAATAGTTCCTATATGTCTAAAGCATATTGAAATTCCCAGCATGCAGCAGTATGTACACACTGTGTGTAGTGCACTGGCGATCCCACTGGGAACAGAGTGGCATGAATATGTAACGCTGCCATGTTTTATGCATGCGTCGTCCTCGTCTTCTGGCAGGATGTCTTGATTATCCTCGATGGCACTGATAGTCTCTAAACTGTACTAAATTGCTCCGGTGCAGCAGAGACGGTTTCATCTCCTGTCCGCTGGGTCGTTTTCTGTCTGCACGGCCGAGAGCAACGGTTCTGTAAGCACTGATTCTCCTCAGAGATGAATCACTATGTGGACTGCGTAAATAAAACACATTATTATTATTATTTTTATTATTATTATTATTTTTATTATTATTATTATTATTGACACAGGGATGACATAACGAGGAGTTCAGTTTAGCGCAGTAATCTGAGCCTGTCACAGCCCGGTCCATGGTTCAGCAGTTTATTGATGTGAGCTGTGATTTGTTTGTTGTGGACGGAGTTCATCTGATCCTCAGCGATGCTTTCTTCTGTTAGATTTAGATTTACTGTCACATCAGGGTTTAAAGGGAGAGTGAAATTCTTACACTGCAGGGCAATGCTGTTAAATAAGTATAAAGTAGAGGTATGGGGAAAGTAATATACAATATATTTATAATGTTTGCATAATTTACATAAATATTATTTAAAACGTATGATTTAAGAATTCTGACAGTGATAGACATGAAGATAATAATTCAGTAATATAAGTCACCACTTACTACTACAGACTGGACTCATATATCAAACGTGTACATTTCAATATGCAGTTGTTTGTGATTTAAGTACTGAATAAAAGCTTGGAGGCATGCTGTTATAGGAAAATAAACAACACATGGCCGCAAAATTCTCCAAGTGTTTTATTACCATAGCAATTTACCAGCGATTCCAATTTTCTGTCTCGTACAGAACGACATGTTATATCGCCTCAGCGAGTTTTTCCTCATCACCGTCGTCTCTGGCTCGCTCATCAGGGATACATTTATAAGTTTAAAATTTATATCCTGAATTTATATTTATTTCTGTAAAGCTACTTTGTGACAATGTCCAATGTTAAAAGTTCTATACAAATAAAATTGAATTGAATTGAGTACTTTTTATCTATTTATAGTTATATTTAATCTCCAAGTTAGTTCCTGTTGTCACTTATGTTATAGCAGCTATAAACAGTCGTTTCCTCACCAGCCTCTATTTTGAAGTTAATAAGATCAAAACTTCAGCTTGTCATGTTAAAGAGAAACCACAAAGAAGCCAGAAGACAAAATGGCTTCCACACTGATTATTCAGCAGCACATAGAATAGCACTTGATCCAGCACATCCTGTTGTTTTGTATTTTATTATGTTATATCGAGCTCTGACGGTTACTCGAGCGCAACTTATTTAGGTGATGAAATCGTAATATAAGTTTAAGTTCATTCATCAAAATCTATATCTATCTATAAATATCTATTTATAATTATCTATAAATATTTGCTCCTCAAGATAAGTGACGTCTCTAATTAAGATGCATCTCCTCTGAAACCTTTATGTGGACTTTAAATAATATTAAATAATGAATTAATTGTGTCCTATTTATGTATTTAATTTTGTCCTTGAATGACGTTCCTCAGTGTGTGTGTGAGTGTGTGTTTACAGCCAGAACATAAATCTCAGCGTGACGTGTTGTGGTTATATTAAACAGTCAGACGGCGGCGCTGGACTTAACGCTGCTCCTCACTCGAGCCGAAATCACGCAGGAAACACGCGCTTAAGCTGAAGATCAGACTCGAGCGTAACTGAGACACGCCCCTGTTTTAGATAAACTCCGCCCTCGTGTTCGTAACTCTCACGTAGCTTCTGAGTAGCGCTTCACTCTGGAGTTACGTCTGAGCTCTGAGTACTGATGCGTGTGATTTCAGGATTAAATCCTCACTGCACTCTTATAGTGTATGCACCTTATAGCCAAACACTTCTCACTGTTAATCTAAAGTCCTACGAAAAAAGCGACTTCTGAGGTAAAATTCAGTGGCTGTTGTAAAAACGCATGATTCTGCATTTCAGCACAGATTACACGTCTCTATAAGGCTGTGCTAATTCACACTGCAATTTCATTCAAATTATAATAATTACAGTTAGTTGTCATTTTTCAAACATTTGAGATCATATTACTCTTTCATGCTTCAGAACATTTTCTTATAAAATACTCTGCTGCCAGATATATGGACTCGATTATCGTCTTTCCAAAAGCTGACCTTTGGTCTGAAAATATGACCCGAGGGAAGAAAATGACGCTTAAATCACTGATGATGAGCAGAAATGTATAATAATTCCGACTGCGCTCACATAAAGGTGACGGTGAGCCGTAGGCTGTGCAGATGCCCCTGGGCTCAGAGATAAAGAAATGTGTAGTGTACGTAATTTAGTGATGGACAAAGATATTGCTATTTATTGCTGCAGGACACTGCACGAATGTGCTGAACCTCTGTCCTTGTCCTGCTCTCAGATAGCAGAAAGCAGATGACTCGTGAGAATATGTGAGCTAACACGGTAGAACAGACGAGTTTGCCAGGCAACACATCATTTTAGCTGACAAACATTAACAAGAAATTATCTGTGCCTGCTTCCTCGCAGATAAACAGAAGTCATGTCTATTTAATTATGGACTTGTTCACTAAGATAATAAACTTTTATAAATGAGAAACACAGACCCTGGTACTGTATTAACAACGATAAAACAAATACTAATCAGCATAATCACAATCAGCCATGAAACCACTGCTTTTTGAAGATCAAGTTGTGAACTTTTTGGTTTCACCGTAGGCCATGATTTTTTTGGTTTCTTTGCTACAATCAAACAGGAAGTCAGTCCTAGCTTAAGCGTGAGTTTAGAACCTGTAATGTGCTTGCTACAATAGGTGACAAAAGGTGTCATAAAAGTGCATAATTTTTCTACATAATCTCCAGTTCTTTCAGTGCAAAGTGCTGAACTTTCTGATATTTTTGCCAATTTTGAACAAAATTCACCCGACAGAGTAGATTCACCAAAGGGGAAAGGACACAGGGTGAGAAAGATCTCATTTGCTTCAGGTAGCAATTACTTTCTTTTTTTTTCATTTTTTAAAAAAAATGGAGAAGCAGCTAATCACTGAGTTTGCCTTGAGTTTTCTTCCTGTAGATTAGCACATATCAAAAAAAAAACTTTGTATCATCCACCAACATGAGCTAGGCTTTTTGTGGTAAATTTCTATTTTTCTCTCTGCCTTGCCTGTTAGCATTTTTTCGTTAGCAATGTTGGCACCGCTGCATAAATATGTTCATATCTGTATGTGCTCTGGTCTTCTAGACAGTAAACAAACTAGCCAGACATGATATGTCTTCCTCAGATGAATGTTTTATTGACCCCCGCCCTAAAGACCATGATGTTATTATGAGAACAAATGGCCGTATCTTTCTGAGCGTGACAGGGCAGGTTCTCTCCTGCTGTGGCGAGGATTCAGTTACGGTCAGATCGATGTTCTGCAGGTCTTCTTACCTGAATGCTTCATAAGTGGCTTTCAGTTGCGGTGGCTTTCTTCCAGAATGATAAAGATGCGGTTATAAAAATTGCTTATTACATCAGAGACAGGAAGCAAAGCAAATTGATTTACAAAAATAAACGCAACAACATAATCCAGGCTAATTAGAATAATGGTAACAAATATGAAGTGCACTCATGTTTTTTAGGTATGAGAAAGCAGTTAGCTCTTACAGCGCTAATTACTGAGTAATTACTGATCAGAAATGCAACACGCTGGCCACAGATCGTTTATCTCATGCACAGGGATCTGTGTTTCAACCGGTGTTAAGCAGTAATAAAGGTAAAGTTTTATCAAAAGCTTCCCATTAAGTATAACTCATGACATGCCATAAGCACACTTCTACATTCTGTATGGAGTAAATATCTATGGCTAATCTGAACAACTGATGGGCTTTGTATGTCAAGCTGGATACAAACGGATGTATGAGTAAATTTTCCATTTGAGTGTTTACACAAAATAAATGGTATTCCCATAATAACATAAATTCTGAAAAACTATCCTACTCATGCTATATATATATATATATATATATATATATATATATCAAGCCATAACTATTTTAAGGAGTATTTATTTCCTATTTCTAATGGGTCTGTATTCCCTTAATTAGCATACACATGCAGCCAAATGTTTACTGCTAACCATTCCCTGATCTTCTGGTTTCATTGTTCATGATGGATGTTGTTATGTTCAAAGCAATAAACAAGAGATGCAAATAGAGTGATGACTGTACTTTATGTTTATCTCCACACTGTGTGTGTGACCGTTCCTAACCGCTCTCCCTCTCTTTCTCCGAGTTACA
>CM075014.1:123716-138151 GCA_037576675.1 Pangasius sanitwongsei | reverse complement strand
ATGCTCTTGTAGCTGAATGAACACAAATCCCCACAGCCACGCTCCAACATCTAGTGGAAAGCTTCCCAGAAGAGTGAGCAAAGGTATTGGAACAGATAGTCGTAAAGTAAATGAAAGTAAATAGCATTTAATATTTAGCTCAATATCCCTTTTATTTAACACATCTAGATGTAAATATCAGGAAATGAAAGCTGAAGTTCTGATCTATCGTCTCATATTCATATTTTGATCTCAAGCCCAAATGTCTTCAGTGTATCGCAAACACAAAAGAACTGGCCTTGCAGTTTTAATACTTTCAGAGGAGACTGTATGTGTGTGATGTGAGCTAAGTCAAACACACGCTGTTTATTTCTGAGTTTATTTCATATTAATGAACTCAAAACATTCTCCGTTTACCATGACAGGAAGCGAGGATGATGCATCAGCACATCTTTCAAGCAGGAAAATACAGTTGAGACGAGAGCACGAGCCAAAATGTTACTGATGGGGGGAAGGGGGCGGGGCTACGACTGGGTCTGTTAATATCAGAGATTTCTACACCTACACAGCTGTCAGTCACTCCACATTCATGTGTCGATTGGCTCATCAGCGTCAAATCCTCAAAAAAAATTTTGTTTGTCCTAACCTTCCACTTCTAACAAAAAGAAAACATCAGATTGTTCTCAGATACCCAGAATTCATTTCTTCTGTGTGTTTCTTTCTTTCCCACCCTGACGTACGGCTGACACAGTGATCTAATCACCTGCCATTTATTTTCACTCAGCTTTCATAACTCTCATGCAGCCAAAGGTCGAGGCACTTCATCTGAGCACAGATTGCTGTCTTTAAAGCAAATAGCTGATACATGAGACTACAAATAAGGTGAAGTTAAATTCAGCCCTGCCTTCCAGCTTCAATATCACACCTGTCAGTCATCACTAATCTGGAACCTGCCCACAGAGCAGCAGTGTGTTCACATCACGTGTCTGTTGTGTTGTTGTCTTCCCCTTTATCTTGCTTTAATTATCAATTATGGAACCAATTTATTTTTATCAACCGCAACAAAGCCAAAGGTTTTTATGCAATATTATTATTGCGTTATCATCATTACTGTCCTTTCATTGTATCATAATAAGCTCAAAGAAGGTCTGCTTATCTAATAGATAAATAATTTGCTTCAAAACAAAAGCCAATAAAAGTGTCCAGGTGGAGTGTCCATTCACCACAAAGACACACGACACCTGCTCATCTCAGCCCACGCACACAACCGCTGCCGAATACAAGTCATTATTCTGTATTAACACACAAGATAAAACTCTTAAAACATCTATTAAAGTGTTAGAGTGTTATGGCCCCTAGCTGTCATAAACACGCATTAGTGTGTTCGCTTTGACCTTCTTCTCTAAAGCAGATGGTAAAATCTCTACAAAAGCAGCTTAATTAATGTTCTGCTTTTAGAACACAGATGAGGTGGGAAACTGAACACTTCTAAATCAAGTCCATTAAATTCAACTTTCTTATCATTATATCTTACCATAAAAGGACAATACACACAGTGCAAATAAAGAAGATATCAAAGCAAGCTACTGTGGTGTAAAGAGTAAAAACACGCCGAGTCGAGTAAAAGTACTGCTACAGGAATTCACCTGAGTAAAAGGTAATGTCTTCATCAAGGACTGAATAAATCACCTGCTGAAAAACTGCTTGAGTAATTAGGTTTGCAAATGACTTTTTTTTTACACTTCTACAACTAACACGAGGTTTAAAAAAAATCGAAACTCTTCTCTTTTCTGTTCGGTTCTAATGTTAACGAACACAGTGCAGAACGCCACCTCCTTTATCAACAGGACAGAAAGAAAGGTAACGTTAGCTGGCTAGCTCTCTTAGCCAAATGCTGTTGCTTTCTCAGTTCTTTAGCTTGCTGGCTAGCTCATTGAACAAAGAGCTTTCATACACTCTCAGGTACAAATTCCATACTTTAAAGTACAAACTTTACCCCACCAGTAGCTGTACTTCTAAAGGTGCAGCTTGACCATGGCACGGGTTTGTACCTGTTCTGTATAAGTACAAAGCACTGAATGGTACATGACTGTATTCTTATACTCTGTTATACTTAAACTATTCTACACTCCTTGAAAATGATCAAGACAGGCAGGATTTTAATTATTCCCTACGAGTCAACAGGACAATAAATTAACAATAAAATGATTTTATTTTTTATTTAAAATGTGTAATGTGTAATTAAATTGTTTAATCAGCATACTCTTTCAATCTAAACGTTTAGGCGTCATTTCACACACGTTTCACACATCTGCCTCACATGTCTGTCTGCATAACAATGCCACTTTGCATCCCAAGATACACAGATCTCCCCCACAGCTGTCCGGCTTTAAATCTGACCCTACAAACAAAAGTATATTTCCGTATCCTTCCATATCCGTATCCACAGTGACAAGCGATTGTACCTTTTAACCTTTTTTTCTGAGAGTGTACTGTAAAACCTCAGCAGATCTGGCTAGCTATTATACAGGTTGCAATGCTGATATCTCCTCAGGTTTCGGTTTGCAGAATAGAATGTGTGTGTGTGTGTGTGTGTGTGTGTGTCAGTTGTTTTGCTCCATTGCTGCTGTTTGTGAAGAAGGTTTTAGCTGTGTATGATAATAGGACCGAGTGTATTATACATTATTATACGTATCTAAAAAAGAGTACGAGTCTTTTTAAAGAGAGATAGACGCCCTTTCTGTAGAGGATAGAGAAAGTAAGCAGGTGCTGAGGAGACGCAGGTTTAAGGCACCGGGGAGGAGATCAGAGGTGTGAAATGCTAATGTACCGCTATCTTTATGGTGCGCCATCTGGCCTGAGTCGCATGTAGCATCCTTCTCTACACGCATCTCAGGCCTGCTGTTGCTTTATGTACAGGTTATTTTATTCATAGACATGTACTCACCACACACACACGCACACACACACACACACAAACTCATAAATCTGGACAACTGTTGCTAATCTGCATGTGCAACTAAATAATAAAGTAATGAATAAAACACTCCATGTCATGCTGTTACAGGAAAATGTAAGAAAACCACATCAAAATTCATTATTTTCCTGTAATAGCACGTCCCCAAGTGTTTTATTCCTCTTATACCACAGCTATTTGCAGACAATTACAATATTTTTATTTATTAAAGAATGACATGCCATACATTTTATCCATTTATAGTTAGGAACTAGTTATGAAATAAGCCTAACTTCTCCTTGTTAAACACAATCAGGCCTCCAAGTCATGTGGTACTGCAGTACGCTAATGTGTGTATTTTAAAAATGCAGATAGTTTGTAGGCTGTAAATTCTTTAGGCTACTAACAATATGGAGACTTTCAGAGTTTTGAAAATACCTGCGTTACCGTACGGCGTGAGAATGAAATGTCATGAAAAGCACAAACTTCAGGTAAAATTATTTATTACATATCAGTCTTATTCAAATAGCACAGTAGAAGAGGTGGGTGTGGTTACAATGCGTTGGTGCAGAATGTGACATGCAGAGCATTCGAGAGGTGATGAGTGACGCAGATAAACATGCGGACGGTTTATTCTGTGACGCTGGGTTGGCTAAAGGGATGACTTGGGTTTTTATACGAGTTTGTTTTTGTTTGGGTGATGCAAGCTCTTGAAAAACTGGGAAGTGGACCTCATGGGGAAAAGGTTTGAAAACATCTGCTTTACAGAAATCTTCACCATATCACACATGTACACGTCCCAGTGAATGTGCCGTTGCTATAGAAACGATAACATGTTTCTACACGAGCACATTAATATAAACCTGCACTACTGTCAGAGCTGCTCTTATAGAATATTAATCAACACCTTCTGGCCAATCAGAATCCAGAATTCAGTGGGCTGTCCAGTGTGTCCTACACAGGTCACTAACTCTGCTGAAGCTCATAATCACTGCAACAGCTCCATAAACTCCCTAAACGAACTTCAGAGCTGTAATTCCTCATCAGCAGGTCCATCATGCCCACAGCGCTCTGAAGCTTCTGTTGTGTTGCGTTATAATCCTCATTAACACAGGGACAGAGTGTGTGTTAACTGACACACAGTGGAGAGTTTAGGAGTTGGCCAGCCCTGATTAAGTCGTGTCCAAACCTGACCACGCTGGTGAGGAGGAGCAGGAGGAACAGACGCCTGTCTGAAGGCCACGAGTCCGTCACTGTGGACTCTGACTGTGTGAACACCTGGACCTCTCACATCACACTGCCAAACTGTAAGCGGACCTCTTTAATAACTCCAGCAGAGGTCCATGTTACAAATAAGCTGTCACCTTCTGACCAGCAGGATCACAGTACGCCATCGCCATCAGAAAACCGCTCATGTGACAGAAACGTTTATCACTTCACATGTTAATGCAGTTAGTAAACATATTTACTCTGCTGAATGATGTGAAGATCATCAGGATATAAATAAAAACTGCTAGCCAACCAAATAATAATGCTTAAACAGATTAAGTGACAAATATAACATTCACAATTACTATGGTACATGAGGGAGTAGGTTTATCATGATACAGGAGTCGCACAAAACAAACGGAAAAACTGAGTTCAATAATAATACTTTAATACTTTTATTTAATTTCTTACTTGTAATTGTAATATATTTTTGAAACAGCATTAAATATGTATAAACATATCTCTTGCAGTATCTCAGAAAGTGACATTGATAATATATTGTCATATTGTCCATCACATATTTTATATGTTTTATATTTTATATATTATAAATAGAATTTATTTTTTAAAAAAGCAGATATACAGAGCTGTACAGTGTATAGAGATACTATATAGCATGCAAAATTGTTTTCCTATAGTGCAAACTGTTGTGTGTGTGTGTGTGTGTGTGAGTGTGTGTGTGTGTGTGAGGTAGCAGACTGTCTCGTGTCCTCATTCAGTAGCCGAATTGCCTGAGGGTAGAAACTTCTCCTGAGTCTCTCTGTGTTGGTCCTCAGGATCTGGTCGCTTTGTCCTGAATGGAGCACTGAGAAGAGACTGTTTTCGGGGTGGTGAGAGTCTTTTATGATCCTCCTGGCCCTGGTCCTGCGTCACTGGTTGTAGATGTTTGTGATGCAGGGGAGAGAAGTCCTGATGGTCTTCTCTGCTGTCCTCACCACTCTGGACAGCGCCTTTTGCTCCTGGGCCGTGGTGCCTCTGAACCAGGTGGTGATGCTCCCAGTGAGAAGACTCTCCACAGCCCCAGTGTAAAAAGCCTTCAGCACCCTGTGAGAAACCCTGAACCTGGCCAGAAGTCATAGATGGTAGAGACGCTGGTGCACTCTTGTCACCAAGCTGTTTGTGTTTGTTGTCTATGAGAGGTCTTCTGTGAGGTGGACCCCAAGGTATTTGAAGCTGATCACCCTCTCGACTGTGGCCCCTTTGATCCTCAGGGGCCTGTAGTTTCTCATCTGCTTCTTCCCATAGTCAATAATCATCTCCTTAGTCTTGGTGACATCCAGAGAGACATTGTTATTTCGACACAATGTGGAGAGGACATCCACTTCCTCTTAGTAGGCCTTCCTGTCGTTGTTGTTGGTGATGAGGCCTACCACCAGTTGGAGCTGCGTGTGGCCGTGCAGTCACTAGTGTAGAGGGTGTATAGATGCCACACAGCTACTAGTCTAGGCCATCGTTATCTCAAAACTCGACTATTGCAACCCACTACTCCAGGGCCTCCCAGCCAGCTCCATCAAACCCCTTCAGATGATTCAGAATGCAGCAGCATGCCTTATACAGGCTTCCTGTAACCAGCCACATCATATTCAAGGCCTTGATGCTCACGTACAAGACCTTGTCTTGAACAGCACCCCCTTACCTCCACACTCTACTTGAGGTTTATGTTCCCATCCACAACATGTGATCAGTCAATGAACGACACCTAGTAGTGCCTACTCAGTGAGGCATGAGGTCCCTTTCCAGAACTTTCAAACTGACTGTCCCTCAGTGGTGGAATGAACTGCAGTGGTAGCTCAGTGGTTAAGACGTTGCACTACTGGTGGTTAAGTCGCTTTGGATAAAAGCGTCTGTTAAATTAATAAATGTAACGTAAATGTGGTCCAGGTGGGAGAGGGCAGTGTGTAGGGTGTGGGTGATGGTGTCATCTGTGGACCTGTTGGACCGGTATGCAAACTGTAATGGTTCTGGGCAGCTGGGGAGGAGGGAGCAGACGTAGGCCCTGACAAGTTTTCAATGTACTTCATCACTATAGAAGTGAGTGCTACAGGACGGTAGTCATTCAGGCAGGCAGGACAGGGGTTTAAGAACAGGAATAATGGGGGAGGACTTAAAACATGTGGGAAAAACACACTGGTTGAGGAAGAGGTTAAAAATGGTGGTAAAGACTGGTGCTAGTTGGTTAGCACAGACTTTTAGCACACGTCCAGGGATGTTTTCCAGACTGCATGCTTTTCTGGTGTTAACTTTGTGTAGCACCTTCCTCACATCCAGTTCTGAAATGACCGGTCCTTCCTCTTCCCCAGCTAGACCTGATGGTTCATACTCACGTTTTTCCTGGTCTGAGCTGGTGCTGGTAACCTTAAACTGTGAATAGAATTCAATTCAATTCAATTTTATTTGTATAGCGCTTTTAACAATGGACATTAGAACAATGAACAATGAATAATAGAAGATATTCAAGTCGTTGGCTAGGGAGGGGCTGCTATTGTTTATGGTGGGGGACTTGGGTCTGTAGTCTGTAACGGTTTGCCTGCTCTGCCACAGACGCCTGGAATCTGCCGGGTCTCAGTCGTGTCCCTGTGTTAAGTTGGAGCTGAGATTTGGAAGTGATTTGAGACGACTCTCAGTGAAATGTGTCTTGTTTTCATTAATTAGTTAAATTTGTTTTAATTAATTAAAATTCACCATTTTTTTTCTTTTTTATTTAGGTTTTTTAATCAGTAACAAAATCAGAATGTATTTTATGCATTTTAATCAAGGTTTTAATCGTTAAAATACAATTCAGATTTATTTTTTCTTCTTATTTTTTATACAATCACATGACACACTTGAAACTATAATACACACAGCTTTATCTGTGCTGAAAAAAAAAACAATTTATTTATTTGAAATGGAGGATTTTTTAACTGTTAAACCGAGGTGTCAGAAATAATCAAAAATAGGCCTCGACCTCTGAGGGTTAAATAAAAAGGCCACGGCGTTTCTGAAATGACCGAATGTTTCACACGCTGCTGTGATGACCTCACAGTGGAGGAAACCGGACATCTCTCTGGTCTCAAAGCTCTGATATGAGATAAACAAGATAAACGAGATAAACGCTGTCAGCTGTGGACTGAGAAGTTAAACATAGGAAGGGGTTGTTTGTTTGACTGATGCTAATGATGGAGGAGTTTATGGTGAGTAATAAAATCTCTGATTCTGCACAGCTCTGTGTTCCCGCGTTCATGTTACTGAAAGATACGGCAGTCACACGTCATCTAACAAGCAGGTTCAGTTTCAAAGCCCAGGAGCGAGTGCAGAGATCACTCCAGTGCACAATCAGGGTTTTGAAAAGAATTCATTATGACGATACATAGACCTTTCCACCAGCACCTGACAGCTGAAGCATACCGTGTGTGCGTGTGTGTGTGTGCGCATGTGATTACACGCTTTCCACATGGAAGCAGATACACATCACTCACCATGTTCACTGGAGCTCATGCCTGCAGAGAGGCAGCAGCAAACACACAATTTATCTGTTAAATCCTTCCACATCGTTAAGATGCCAGTGATGTGTAAGAGCCCGAGCTAGCATTAGCCTCAGGAACTCCTCAAAAAGCTAATTAAAAGCACTGTTGGATTTCCAGCCATCCATGTAGTCCTGGGCATCTCACGTGTCCAGGTTCTCTCTCTGGATCACTGAGAAACACGAGAATAAAACAAGAAAGAGTGGAATGTTATTCACTAAACAGGGTTTAAAAAGAGTTACTCTTTTTTCAGCTGTATGTCGTTTATTTCATCAAAGCTGCTGAGAAAGAGACGTTCGAGCTACGAGCTTTAAGCAGATCTCACTTTCCTGTGATTATAGAAATGTATCAGAGTGAATCTGGGAAAAATATTCCTCTTTTACATGTTTCTCAACCACAAGAAAAGTTCTAGCATATCTGTGCATGTAGATAGAGATCCTACGCAGATCTCTAATGAGCACTCCAGAGGTGACGGCGTTGAGGAAAAATTCCCTGAGACAACATGGGGAAGAAACCGTGAGAGACTCAAAATGGACTCCATTGTCTTCTGAGCTTGTTGCTGTCTGTTCACCATTATGTTAGCATCATACCGATCAATAGCAGTAAATTCACGATGCTCGATATGACGTGGCTGAGCGATTCCCGGCACATCGAGCAGCTCTTTACTCTGACCTGACAGACCTTAAAAAGGCCAGGAGATGAGAGAAAGTTTGACCAACGGTGTGAGAGGAGCAGAGGATTACTGCAGCTCTCACACCAATTAAAAATCTCACAGACATCTGTTTCAGTGAGCGGCCTTTAAAAGATGAAATCGATGGCTTAGGACTGCGATTCCCACAAACAGTTTTGCACTCAAGTGTCCAACAGTGAACAGTTGATAACTTCCACAAAATAGACTTTGTGTGGAAACTATTATGAACTTCCTGGTTACACAATCGCACTATTTGTCCATGTAGTACACAGTTACAGAAGGGATTTATTTATAATAAATAAATAAAAGGGTTCCCTTTTGAGTCTGGTTCCTCTCAAGGTTTCTTCCTCAGATCATCTCAGGGAGTTTTTCCTCACCACCGTCACCTCTGACTCGCTCATTAGGGATAAATTCACAACTTTAAAATTTATATACAGAATTTATATATTTCTGTAAAGTTGCTTTGTGATAATGTCCATTGTTAAAAGCGCTACACAAATAAAATTGAATTGAATAGAATTGACTGAAATGAAATAATAGCGTCTATGGAACCATGTAATGAGACCCTTATTTTTGTGATCATGACACAAGCAGCAAAATCAGATCAACTGCTGATTTTACTTAAAAGTGGAAGAACAATGAATCCTGACATCATTAACTTGGGATCATGAGCAAGACAGTCTTAATGAAAATGTGAACAACTGATTTTCCTTCCAAGAAAATATTGCCTAAATGATTATTGTTCTTGTATTATTGTCTTATTGTTTGAGATGTCCTTGTTTAGCAGTCTATCATTTATCTCTCTGTTCTTCTCTCTGTTTCTTATACAAACAAGAATCTCTAAAAATCAAGGCATCTTATTATTGCAATAATGAAACATTAATGTGTGCGTGACACATTTTCACACTGGACTCATAGGTATGATTTTATCTTTTCAATACCATGAATTTCCTGTAAGAATAAAATGACATTATCGCAGTAAGTGCCTGTGTGGAAAGAGCGTCTTCATCTCCACCACACTTTCCATTTCACCGAGTACTGTGTGTCATCAGCGGGTCCGTTTTTTAGTCCTATTGAGATGAACTGTGGAATAACTTGATTAGACTTGCAGATGGGCTTGCAGTGGATAGAAAGCTCCTTTGCAGATGTCATCCACACATTTCGTGCTCTGAAAGTGAACTCCATGCTTTGTGCTGCTGAGCGGATCTATTAGCTATTAGCTATTAACGGTGTCGTTTTCCCTCGAGGCAACACAGACAGTCCTGTGTTCCTGTCGCAAACACGATCCAGTTTCTGCTTTTGTATTAGAAAGGGTAATAAGGGTAATGTATGTTAAGAAGAGTTTTCTCTTCCTGATGGCAAAGTCATCATTATTATGAATATCCACCAAACATCACTGGATAAATCCTCCACATTTATGGAATTTCTGATTTATATATATATATACATATATATTCTCTGTCACTGCTGCAGATTTATTCCCAAATTGCAAAAAGTTCCTGCTTAGCAAAATCAAACAAATGCAATGTGCAAACAAGTGCAATCACGTGAAGCGTGCAGAGAGGTCAAGCAGCTTGTCTTACAGCAGAGGAGCGAGAAATGATCCTGCGTTAATATAAAGGCTACAAAATCATTCTAACTGCAACAAATGGACAGAGAGCTGAGAAAAATATCACACTGAGTTTGAACATCACTGAGTTTTCTAATGCAGAATCACCAGATACAGACTATAATCTGTTCTAACCTGCTTACTGCACTGACTGATGGAGTGGAGCATAAACTGGCTTTTCTTTATTACTGTAGCTGTAACTCTGGCAGTGATGCTCCTGCAGACAGACAGACAGACAGACAGACAGACAGATAGATAGATAGATAGATAGATAGATAGATAGATAGATAGATAGATAGATAGATAGATAGATAGATATTATCCAAAAAGGTAAGTAGATGCTATATTCTTTTTTCCTTCTTTCATTTTTTCCATTCTTACCCTACATCTTTTCATTCCTTCCTTCTTTCCTTACTTTCTTCTTTCCTTTTTTTTTTGTTTTGTTTGTGTATTTAAAGGGAGTACACTGTGACTATCAGTATGCTTAATGAATAGAATAGTTGCTTGTGACATGTTTATGTCAGGTTTCCAGTTTTAAACTAAAACTGCTCTTTAACAGCCGTGTATAACGTCAGATTCCTGAGTGACAGATGACAGATGAGTGAAATCTGCAGACATGTGAGCGAGCGGATGAATAATCCGTGAGTGATCCAGGGCTACACCGAGCAGAATGTCAGTGGAATCTATTCCAGTCGTGGAAATTCTGTGAAAAGATTACAACATCTGCTCTGAACTGAATGTTTGCTCAGGATTTCCAGTTGCAAAAAAAAACCCACAGAGCAACACATGCAGTTTGGGGAAGAGTGACGGCATTGCTTTAGCGAGTGGCATTTGCAATATGAGGCTCGAGATGCCGGCAGACAGACGATATTCCCTCTGCAGAAAATCTGTGTCTCTGATATAAAATATCGTCAGGGAAAGTTAAGTTCAGGATCACAGACTGTAAACAGCCTTTGGACCAATCAGCTGTCAGAAAATATTATCCTTTTTTCCCTGACATATGCTACCAAGCTTCTGTAGTGGAAATAGTTTTACAACTCCTGAAAATATCACAGATACAGAATTTCTGCAGAGGGAATATCGTATCTTTGCGATGTATAAAGCTTGCTAAATTCATTCCAGTTGTTCCCAGGGACCAATCACCGAGCACTGGCAAGCATCTTCAGAACATCTTCCTTCTTCTTGTAGCATGTTTTGATATACGCAAAGATCAATGACGATTCAGTGAATATGCAAATTAGTCTATGGCATCATCTTGTGACTACTAGTGACTTTTTGAGAACCAGTGAATAATCCACAGGTTTTTCACTGTCCTGTGAATTTTATTTTCATTTCCACACTACACTTTGCTAAGCTTCACCATGACGACCAAGCAGAAAAGTGTGTATAGAGTTTTCTCAGCTACACGGAGTTTGGAGAACACGCCACAGGCTGCACTCTTTCACGGGTATAAGGTGTTATTCTTCTGCACACTTCAATCAAATGCTGACCTTTCTTCTCAAGATGAAGAATAATTTTAGCAGGTGTGTGGGATTTCTGGTTGTTGAAGTAACTGCTTGCCTTTTGAACTACACATTTTGTCACTTTTTTTTACTACAGGTTCTGCTTGTTGGAAAGGCTGAATATTGGTGATGAAGAAATGTTCCAATTTTACACTTGGCACGACACTTTGACCTGCTGATTGATGTTCCTGCAGCTTCCCTGGACAGGAATTATTTATGTCAGATTGGATGACCAGTAGTGGTCCCACCCTGAAATTGTCAGATCAGTTCTTTAGTGTAGCTACAAATGAGGACAGAAAATTTCCAGCAGGATTGAAGTCACCGTGGAACACAATGCCATCACTGAACACCACAAAGGCTGTGTGACGTGTGTGAGGAATGAATCTGTTCAGCTGTATGAGTTAAAGGAGCTACAGAACCTCAAAAATGGTCACTAAAATGTGTCTAATTGGGACATTTTTAGTGCTTAATTATCCACAGGTCCTCGGAGGATCCACATGATGAATGAGAATGAATTAAAAAAAGGCTAGCTCCGTGTTAATGTATGAACATAGATGGAGTCGCCATCATTTGCATCATTAGCCACAGTAATTTTGGCTTCAAGTAGAGCACTGTGTTGAAGTTTATGTGCTACAACCATGCCTTTGATTCCTACTGCACTTTTATTTCATGGATGTGGACGCTTCATCTCATTATTATAACATATAGCAGTGCATCTTTATCTGATTCTACTGAACTGCAAGCTGGATAATTACTCTCATAATTACTTGTCATTATACTGAGTCAGCTCCACCTGAGCCATTTGCAATAATACACACCTTGAAGTGCTTTTCTCCTGGGAGATGAAGCATCAAGTTGCCACTACTAGACAAAGGATGAGGTGCATTAGCAATCAGGACACTGCACACGGGTTCACATCCAGGCCTAGAGAGCAGGAGCAGGAGATGAAGGGACGGAAAGAAGATACTGTGGCCTTGGACTGGGTTCCCTTCAGTGGCGGCTTATCCGTATATCATCCACCCTTTTATATCAGCCAAAAACTTCATAAAGTCCTCATTCACAACTCCACACATTTAAAATTCAATGTAAATACTAATGACCTCTTTTTTATTAAAAAATAATAAGCTTCCTTCTGACAGCTATAAGTCAGTGTGCCATTGATTTTCTTGTAATCGTGTTTCAGCGTGCTCTCTGCCCTATTTCACTCCGTAGACTTCTTATTGCACCTAGTGGTCAAACATGGGAACTGCAACGAGCGCTAATGGAGGCCCACTGGGGCGAAGCAGTGACTACGTTTACATGCACATCCACTGAAAGGAGATATATGCACGTGCTCATCTGCGTAGCTTAACAGATGCTTACCCGACCCTTTCCATTTCCATTTCAGCATACTTACAACAACCATGTACACAGGAATATTCGATGCCTGTACACATATAAACATCACTTTTGCAGCCCGAATATAGACCATAAACGGAATTTGATGTATGTGTAAACAGACTGTATATATGGGAGGACGTCATATCAGTGGTTTTAGAAGTGAAAAGAAAATGTCTCTGAGGCCCTCTAGTGGCTGACTGCAGTATAATTTTAACCCCGCCCACTCCCATGTAAGTGAATGGAAAACAAGCCAAACTTACATTTTAAGCTCTGCTAATTATTTTTTGGGGAATAGTACTCTGTCCTTTTTAGAAGTTTTTACAGTTTTACAAAATACAACCTTTATCTCCACTTTATATGTTTATCTTCACTTGGAAATCACTCGCAGCTGCTGAGGATGACCTCCCACACGGACAGCTTAAAGTTACATGAGATCACTGAGGATGGTACCACTTAGGACTGCGATTCCCACAAACTAGTTTGCACTCAAGTCTCCATCAGTGAACAGTTGATAACTTCAACAAAACAGACTTCATGTGAAAACTGTGATGAGTTTACTGGCTGCACAACTGCACTATTTGTCCATGTAGTACACAATAATAGAAGGGATTTATTTATAATCGCACTATCCGGTGTCACCCAGATCAGGATGAGTTCCCTTTTGAGTCTGGTTCCTCTCAAAGTTTCTTCCTCATGATGTCTCAGGGAGTTTTTCCTCACCACCGTCACCTCTGACTCGCTCATTAGGGATAAATTTATAAATTTTAAATTTATATCCTGGATGTATTTATTTCTGTAAAGCTGCTTTGTGACAATGTCCATTGTTAAAAACGCTACACAAATAAAATTTAACTGAACTGAATAGAATCTCGTGTTACATTCCTGCACATTTATGTTTTAATAAATATGAACAGTAATATGTAGTGAAAGCAGCACGGTCACTATGTCATGAATAAATAAAAAGCTGAATGTAATTGTGCATTTTGGATTGAAGGTACATAAGAATTCTGTGTACCAGTTTGCCTAGAGATTTATAAAAGCCACATAAGAGTGCTTTTAAAATAAAGATAAATCTATTGTCAAGGACAATAAAACTAATTAATGTTCCTGGAAGAGATTTTCCAAGGACACTGAAGACATAAATCATAAGACTTTACTGAGGGAAAGAAGAGTCTCTGTTCACTAACAATTATTTTATATGCAGATCTGTCAAAAAATTCAATTACAGTAATTAATGCTTCTAAATATTTATCCATTTTATGATTAAAATATTTTGAACCATGATCTCCAGTGAAGCATATGCAGCTATAATTTATATAATATCAGACAGGCAGAATAAAGTAATTAGGGTGAATTCTGATACACTATATGGCCAAAAGTGTGTGGACACATGACCATCACCCCTATATGTGTGTGTTGGACATCCCATTCCATAACCACAGGCATTAACACAGGTTTATTCCCCTTTGCTGTTATAATGAGCTCCACTCTTCTGGGAAGCTTTCCACTAGATGTTGGAGCGTGGCTGTGGAGATTTGTGTTCATT
>CM075014.1:105587-123616 GCA_037576675.1 Pangasius sanitwongsei | reverse complement strand
TCTTCTTTCTGAAGGCCTCAGAGAGCTCTTTGGATCTCACCATGGTGATCCCTCTCACTTCAACAGTTAAGAGCAAACCAAACTAAATGTCTGAGGTTTAAATAAGGCAAGCCTCCTTCAAAATCCGATGTGATACACCTGTAGGCAATTTTTAATACAAATAAATGTGGGGGTGTGCTTACTTTTTCCTCACAAGAAATTGGATTTTTTTAAAATTACATTTTACAAATCATTTTAAAAACACTTTTCTTTGGTTTTATTTTAGTTATATTACTTGAATCTCCCAATATTGTTAAAATGACGATTTAACTATGTTAAAATAAAACACACAGGCTTTCATGGGGTGTCCTAATTTTTTCACACGACTGTGTGTGTGTATATATATATATTCCTGTTTGACTGCTGACCACACCCACTTATATGATGTCACATGAATTAAGTCATGTTATTTCTGTCAGTTCTGGCATTTCTGGCTCAGGAATGTACGTTTTCTCAAATTTATCATAAGTCACATGGATGGCAGCTAAAGCTTTATTCTTCACGCTATAGTCCAGGATCATCTGCTGGAGTTTTAGCTTCACTCCTCAGTGTAACTGGCGAAACTGACAGACACAAGCAGCTGCTTCAGGTGATGTGAGAGATCCAGCTGAGGTGACAGTGTGCTACATGATGGATTCATCAGTAAAGCAGGTCTGGATTGATTGAATGCTCGCTGAAGAGGCGGCTGAACCTGCTGCATGACTGCACTCCAGAATGGGTTGAGGGGGTTCATGGGACAGCGCGGCTCAGATTAGATGGAGAAGCTCAGCAACAGCACAGTGTTTACTGTCTGCTCACCATCAGCAGACTGCAGACTCACCACCGCCAAAACATTCATTCAAGTCAGCGATCAGAAATGATTTATTTTATATTTTATCTAATGTCAGATCTCCCTGTAGTGGAGAGGAAGTTAGTCTAATTAGGAAAATGTTTGTTTCGTTGATAAATTATTAAAAAACCGCACTGGAACAGAAAAATAACATTAACCACGTAAGTGCTTTTATAATAAAGTTTTTCACTCTGGAACAATTTAGAGTGATTTTGTTCAGGTTCACTATTATGTTCAGTGAAAAATGTCAGTTGTTTTTGTTCCCTTTAACATTTCTAATGTCTGATTCAAATATTTAATAATTTTTAAAATAGTTTTCCTTGGTGGTTACTTAAAACATGTTGTGTAGATTTCACTGTAATCGACAGATGACTGATATAAATGTGCTAGAAGGGCTAATCAACATGAGGTTTCATTTTTGGCATCCGCACCGGCTTGTCGTTGCTGTTAGGGGTCGCCACAGCTGATCATTGGGCCGCATGTTTGATTTGGCACCGTTTTTACGCCGAATGCCCTTCCTGAAGCAATCCTCTCATTTTATCTGGGATTGAGACGGGCACTGAGAGTGCACTGAGTGGCTGGGTTGGTTCCCTGCCCGGTAATCAAACCCCAATTAATCCCCAAAATATCACTGGAAGAGAAGAGAGAGTAAAAGTCAATAATTTACACACGCATTGTACAAAGTACACAAAATGGCAAACAACAGAATTTTCATGTTTTTTGGTTTGAATGAAAGAGTTACAGCTTTTCTGTTGTTTGGTTTTCAAAGGAAACACGACATGATTCCAGTTCAGAATTAAAACACTTAAAAATTAGAAATCACAAATGTATCTGCTAATCCCTCTTTAAGTGTGTGTGTGTGTGTGTGTGTGTGTGTGAGATATGTGTGTTTATCATTCGTATTATTCCATCGACGTGACCATGTGAGATAATGCATTACTGAACACTAACAGTTTCAGTGTCGAGATGTTGATAGATATTAGATTTTATCCCTCCAGCTGTCACAACCTTGTAACACTCCTAATATCAGACCACAAACACACCAGTTATTTGTCTACATGTGGTCTGATATTCTGCTCTCCAAATATGGAAAAAATAATTCCACATTTTATTAAATAATCTATGTTTACTTCCATGACAGCTTGCAGAGCCTCATGAGAAAACGTGGACGTGCTGGAGAACTTTATCATCCTCTGCAAAGACATCACTCAAATCCCATTTCTGTCACACTTTTACTGAAGAAAAGAAGGGAATAGAGGATTCCTGCAGCGCACTAAGCATTAATCTCAGCGTTTCCCAGTGAGTGTCCACCCTGTGGGATAACATCCTGGAGAATTTACCCATCAGTGTGTTTCTTATCTCCGTACAGCAGTAAACGGAAAACCTTTGGGTCTGCTGCGGCGTGCGGCGGGTGATCCAGAAGCAGTTCACTGAGTTCACTGTAGAACCCGATCCGCTCGCTCAGGTCCTCTGGGTCCGGACTCCTCTCTGTCCCTAGATCTTTTCTTGCTGCTGCGGCTGGCAGGTCATTCAGCGTAGTAGCACCAAGATCTGGAATTCACTCCCTCTGAATCTTCGCAGCATCACTTCTGTCTCTGAGTTTAAATCACAACTTAAAACTTCTTTGTTTTCTCAGTGTTATTAGTCTTAACGTGTTGCTCTGTATTCCTGACTGTACTCTCTGAACTGTGTTTTTCATTTCTGTGTGTTTGTCCATGTTCATTGTTTATGTATTATTCTATCACTATTGTAAAGCGTCCTTGGGCTCTGGAAAGGTGCTATATAAATTAAACATATTATTATTATTATTATTATTATTATTATTATTATATGGGTTTTACGTGGAATACAACATGCGACCTGAATTAAACTGATGAACCCAACCTTCTGCTAGCAGTTATTTATTTATTTATTTATTTACGTGTCGCAGGGTTCAGTGCGGAGAGCGGAAGTACGAAACGTCTCCTGACTTTGATCCACTGCAGTGTGATGCAGTGTGAAGCCCAGTCCTGTCATTAGACACAGAGAGGTCACGCACTCTTACACACACTGATTCATAAAAACATTGTAAAGGTGTAAAATATAATGAACTTGTGCAATAATGCATAATAATTAAAGTGTTTAATGTATAATAATTAAATGTGATTGGTGATATATGTTTAGATAAACAACTGGGTCCTTAAAGAGTCATTGGTGAAAAAAGATTGAGACCCGCTGTCTTAAGGAGTGTTTTTCTTCGAGCAGGACATCTTTTAAAGAGCCTCCACTTTTTTGTGAAAGAATCAGCCGATGCTCACAAAAAACAGTGTGTATCAGCAGGAGATCAGCAGGATGTTGCTCTGTACCCCTCTCTTTCTTCCTCACTCCCTGTGTAAGAGATGAGAGAGAAAACACACTTCCAAACTCAATCTGTCAACAGAGGCGCCGGCAGCACCGAGATATCTCAATCTGAGCCCAGAGCAGGCATTAGAGTTATTGGAGTGGATGCAGAGCCGTGGCAGGGATCGATATCCGGCTCTAATTGGGAGGGAGGAAGGGGTGAAATAAGGGTATAAGGGTGTTACAGGCAAGCTGGAGTGAACCGCTCCACAGGGCTACTGCTCTTAAAAACAAAGACATACACAGCAGCCCACTAGTGTGTACTGACTTCATATCTTGATCTGTGTAGAGGCTTGTTAAGGCCTGAGACAGCTTGGGCTGCCTATTACAGGCACAAAGATAAGAGTGAGAAATGACCTCATCAAATGACCCCTCGCTTTAATGTGCCATCCTTTCACCATGATGATTTGGCTGAGGCTGGTAAACTTTTTTTTTTTTAAATGTTGTTTACTTCAGATCTTATTAACTGAGCAATCTGTATGTTTATTGTGTAGTTAATAAAATAAGTTTAAATCAGAGGGTCTGTCTGGTCATTAAAGATCCACGACTGCCTATTACTCGCTGATACACTAACACGATGAGCTGGTCATACTGATTCATACTGAGAACCTGACACGCTAAAACTCCGCTAGCAAATATCCAGAGAAATGTCACGGGACTCATTGTGAGTATTTCAGTATTTAGTATTTATAAAACATTCAGACTTTCAGTTGGGGGGGACTTAGGTGATGGATGGGGGGGTGTCCATGTGTCATGTTGAAAGAATGGTCTATTATATACACTCACCATCCACTTTATTAGGAACACCTGTACACCTGCTCATTTATCCAATCAGCCGATCATGTGGCAGCAGCACAATTCATAAAATCATGCAGATGCAGGTCAAGAGCTTCAGTTAATGTTCACATCAAACATCATAATGAAGAAAAAGTGAGATCTCTGTGACTTTAACCGTGCCATGGACGTTGGTGCCAGATGGGCTGATGTTTGAGTTTTTCAGAAACTGCTGATCTCCTGGGATTTTCACACACAACAGTCGCTAGAGTTTACACAGAATGGTGCGAAAAATAAAAACCGGTGAGTGAGCGACAGTTGTGTGGGTGGAAACCCCTTGAATAGCTACGGAGTTACGTCTGAGATCTGAATACTGATGTGTGTGATTTCAGGATAAAATCCTCACTGCACACTTAACTAAACTGTGAATACGGCCCGGAGAAGGAGAGGTGTGTGACAATGTCAGATCTGAGAGCACATTTGAGAGTTTTAATACGTTTAGTTCTGATCTTTTAGATATGTGTGAAATATTAATCACAATGAATGTAAAATAAAAATCTTTATATACCATTAGATTTTGTTACAGTGCATTAAAATAACCATGAGGTCTGATAATGAAATGCATTTTTAGGCATTTCATGTGTACTGTGGAGGAAATAGCTGCACTTCCTCCCATATAGGAAGTGAGTGCATTGAGCTCAAAGGCATTAAGACTCCTCTGAATTTTCAGCGGAATTAAAGGACAGATAGAAAAGCAAATCTACAGAACTCATGAAACACAAAAGGCAAAAAAAGAAAATAGAAGCAATAATAAGAAATGAAGCAATAATTACCTACTGCGGATTTCATGCTTTTTAATGTTTAATATCTGATGGTCCTTCATCATTTTAAGCGTGGGCTTTTGGGACCCAGCAAACTCAGTAATGCTGTGTGATGTGACACTTATATTTGAGTGCTATGTAATAAAGCACGCTTCCTGGTAAGTTTTATGGGACACCAATTGAACCTCTGTTATTTTTCCCTCCAAGTAAGTCATGTTTGTTTGTTTCCTCTCCATACTGTTTTTTTGCTTTTTTCTCCCTTTGAAACTGGTGATAATGTCTCCTCACAGCTCCGGGGTTCCCGGTTCGATCTCGAGCTCCAGGTACTTTGTGTGTGGTGTTTCACGTGTTCTCTCCCTGTCTGCGTTGGGTTTCCGCTGCTTTCTCCAGTTTTACATGACCATCCCTTTCTTTAAAATGACAGAATTATCACATCATTTATCAGTTACAGGGTTTTACGTCTGGGGTCAGTTATTTTTTTAAACCTTAGAGTAAGCAACTTTGTTATTTGAATATATTTCCACATTTTTATCGACATAGAACACAGATGGTCTTGAGGTTGGCCTTCCGAGGACCGCCACTCAAACTCACTGGTTTTACCCTTCAGCCTTTCTCTAGCGCCGCAGGTGGCTGCTATGTGAGGTACCAACTCCACTATAAGTTGCTAGAACTGGTGACGACAGTGGCAGTCGCCTGGGGTCTGCTGAAACGAAGAGATTATTGGAAATGGGCTATCAGAAATTGTGGCATACGTTATCCAGGTGATAGTAAACGCCCCTGGAGGTGAAGACAGGTGAAACAGAACAGTAGTTATCGGATTTCCTGCCATTTAGAATGAGTGCAAATCTGACAGGAACCTGGTGAGAAGGTTCCAGGGAAACATTGACTGTATGACAGCATAATTTCCATCAAATACTTTATTCTGTGTTGCCTTTGTGACTCACAAGAAGGTTTCCAGATGAGTCTGTGTTCGCAGAACCACAGTTACAAAACTAGGCATTCTTAAATCCTCAAATGTTAAACTAAATTGTTAAAAAGTAAGTTTAGATTTGGCCTTTCCCAGTTTGACATTTAAAATAAAGGCACAGTATAATGACCCATTACACTTAAGAGTAATTTTAGCTTAAAACTCCTTTTTGCTACGCTTAGTGAAACTTGCGTCTTTGTCACTAAATGATAATGCTCAAAAAAATAAATAAATAAACCAAGAATGTCAGTAAGTAAGTGCTGGAAAATAGGAGATGGTTTATTAAAATGCCAAACTAGCCTTTTTCTGCTATTAAAGCATTTTAGTATCATATTGTGCATAAATAATTTGATGTAATACCTGACAGATGTTTGGTTGAAAGCATTTTTTTGGCAGTTAAACCGTGGTGTTTATACTCAGGTGTATAAGTGGTGCTGATGTCTCAATTTCTTCTTTGTCCTGTTAGTTCACATGCTTTTGTAAACCTTTTTATCCTTGAAGCTTTGCAAATCCTCAGGCAGGTTAAATTAAAATGTAAAGAAGAAATAACTGAGATTTATCAAGTTAATTGCATGTGTGTTAAACCTAAGCCCATTATTTTAGCTGGTTAATAAATTAATTCCAGCGATAAATTCCAGCGACCCCGCTGTCCGGTTCCTTCCTCCTCTACGGCACAACTCTCTGTTCCAGCAAGCTCATGGAGGACGGATCATATAATTGATAAAACGCTTGTAGAAAGAGGAGGGAAATTTGCCTGTTCATTTTGATGGAAAATGTAAGAAATACATGGTTACCAATGGCAACAGTCTAAATGGGTCCTGCTGAAGAAGGTGTTGATGCAGGTTCACGTGGACGCGGTGGACTCATGCAGGCGTTCCTTTCATTAGAAGCCTGAACTTCAAGTGGCTGCAGCACAAACAGGATTAGGAGTCAGGGGGTTCAGCACACACACACACACACACGAATAAGAGCAAGGCTGAAGCTGTATGTTTTTATTCTGTCTTTATTTCAAGACAAGGGATCAGGACACAGAGGCAAAAAAAACAAAAAAAAAAAACAGGTTTGTTTCTCTTCCATCTCCCCGTGCAGTGAGTACGGAACGTACCGCTCTCTTCCCGGATCTTCCCTGATTCAGTACACGGTGACAATGAGTCATAATTAACATTCAATAAATTAAGCAAAATTACACATCATACATTACAGTGCAAATTCTTATCGTTTGCATGATCTGTTCTCTTATTGCACACATTTAAGATCCAGTGTGTAAATGGAAAAAAATAAAATAAATCAGTCAATCCACAAAGAAAAGCAACTCAATACATTACATTTTAAAGGAGATGTGGTGCTGATGATGAAATATTGACCACTGAGCTTTTAAGAACAAACATTAACAGTCACAGGAGGTGAAAGAATCGCAGCCAGAACAAAATAGTAGTGTTTGAGCAAGAAATGGGAAACATGCAGCTTCTACGACTTCTTTCTCTCACGTGTAAGTTCATAATGACAATCTCTAAACTTATCTTACAGCATCCTGCCACGTGTCTGTGTAATGTGAAATGATGGTTCCATTACATGCTGTTAGATATCAGACGACACTTTAATACTGACAGATCATGTTGCGGTTATTATTTTGTTTATTTGTGTGACTTGCTGATATTTGTTGTTACTAGTGAGTGATATTGTCAGATAATACGTAGTGTATACCATGAGATCACCTTATATAGTGAGTGATATATGCGTTTTATGAAGATAAATCCAACGTGAGACGATTACTACGCAGTTCTACAGCACGGGCGTTACTGCCGCTTTCACATCTGCAGCGAAAGCACACGTGAAGCTCGCATCATAAGCATTTACATCAGACATGAGGAGAAGACACAGAAAGTCCGGAACATGTACTGGGGTTATTAATATGCACCTGACGAAATGCAGCCCACCTGTGGTTCATCTGTGTGTGTGTGTGTGTGTGTGTGTGTGTGTGGCATTAGAACTGAAGCTCACACCAAACCCAAGGCCCCACCCACATGTGTATGGATATATACATGGATATATAGCTCAATTGTGGGTGTATAATAAAGCAACAAGAAATTAAACTGCAAATAATAAATTATAGAGTAACAAAACCTGACCAGCGGCCATGATACACCGAGTCCAACAACTTCATAGCACACGCTAAACACACACAACACGCTAAACTCACACAACACGCTAAACACACACAACAGACATAACAATTCTCCACCTCGGAGGGTCGTTTGGAAAAATGTCCTTTTCAGTGACCCAAAACACCGTGTATGTGTGGGCGGAGCCTCAGAAACGTTTATGAGCATTGAAATGCCGATGTTAGCTGCTGGAACTGTCTGAAGCAGTAGCTGAAACTAAACATCACCAGGAAGGCCTTCAGCTGAGCAGTAAATATTTTCTCGCCAAAATCATGACAAACTGTCAAACCAGGAAAAGCGTGAACTATATTACAAACCTCAAAACAATTACTAGGCACTTGTGCTCGACACTGTTCACATTTCACATGTTAATAACACACTCAGGGGTGTGCTGTTATACGAAACTAATCAACTAATTACATGGTTGTGTGATGTGGATACCATCCCAAAGTTGATTATTTTCCTATAACAGCACATCCCTAAGGGTTTTATTCCTCTTTTACCACAGCAAATTGTCAACAATTGTGGAATTTAATAAAGAATGTAAATTTTTTTTATCCATTTGTAGTTGCATTTAATGTTGTGGAACGTTGGCAAAATGTCATTTACGTTATAGCAGCTATAAACAGTCGTTCCCTCAGCAGCCTCTCTTTATTCTCTCTCTTCAAGATAATAAGAAAAATGTTACTGAGAAACCGCAAAGAAGCGTAAACTCCTCTGTCCTGAAGACGTCGGAAAACTTAAAGTTACAGCTTTACCTCTGACACTGGAGACTCCTTCCATAAATATTAAATAAATAAATGTCTTCTCACAAAATATCAACAATTACACACATTTTTAATCCTTTTATCATCAGTGGATCGTACACTGTACACGTCCCTGTGAATGAGCCGTTACTATAGAAATTCTACCGTATTAGAACAAGCGCATTAATATAAAATCAGAGAACGTTACTGAACACCTTCTGACCAATCAGAATTGAGAATTCAACAGCAGCACGGTGTGAAGATAAAATCACGGTACTGAAGCCTAATAAATACTAAACAATACTAAAAAAAAAAAAGAGAGAAAAGAGAAAAAGACAAAAGGATTCTAAATGAAAATTCTAACAGAAAGAAAGAACGTTCAGGTTTTCAGTCAATTCAGTAAAATCTTCACACAAACGTTGTGTTCGTTCTCGTTTTCTGTTTAAGTGAAAAAGTGTTTATCGTGTGTGTGTTTTACTCTGTGTTCTCACTGTAGCGCCACAATTAGCTTATTCGCTTCCACTGCAATCAACACATACTATCTACACACACTTCAGGATCCTCACACACTTCAGGTCACTTCACCTCTTTTCAGAACTTTCAGTACTTATGCTGTGTGTGTGTGTGTGTTGTAGTGTGAGCAGTGTTTTGGAGCTGGGGTGCTCCTACAGCAGGATTTGAGGAATACAGTGAGAGGATTTAACCTGCGCTCGCCGAGGCGCACACTGAGAGACGGCTCTGTACTCCTGAGTTTCAGTAATTAGGAAAATCTTGAGCGCTTGCACGTCACAGCTGGCGTTAGTCTGAACTGCGTTCGATCCTCAGACGTGGATGTCACACCGGATTCAGACTCCCATCTCTTTCAGAAGAGTTTTAGAGAGAGAGGAGAGATGAAAAGTCATGTCATAGAAACAGACTGTGTAAGTACAGAATAAAACAGTGTGTGTGGTGCTGTTATAGAAAAATAATCAACGACAGTGTGGTGTGATGGAGTTACTGTTACTGCCCTGACGTTGATTACTTTCTATAACGACACATCTCGAGTGTTTTATTCCTCTTATACCATGGCAACAACTTTTTATTTATTAACGTCATACTTTTTATCCATTTATAGTTACATTAATGAATAAGCTGTTTGTGTGTGTGTGCAGTGCTGTGGTGTATAAATAACACACTCATAGCATGTGACATACTCCAGGAAGCTCAACTAAATAGAATCTTGCATAGAAAGCTTGGAAGTTGTGTGTAGAGCATGTAGAACGTGTGTATTGCGTGTGTAGAGTGTGTGTAGTGTGTGTATAGCGTGTTTAAGACGTTTTCTGATAAATGAAGCATTACACTAACATTAACTTCACTGAACTACAGGAGCAGAAGTCAGTATGTTTAATATATATTATTTAAAGCTCTGTTATGACGTGGGGCCTTTATTAATTTTTGCTAGCACGGCTTTGTGGAAGCGTCGCCGCACATCACTCCTGCATGTATGATGAAACATATCTATCCTGGTGGGCGTGGTCTCTTCCATGATGACTCCGCCCCCATCCACAGGGCATGAGGGATCACTGAATGGGTTGATGAGGACAAAAATGATGTCAATCAGATGCTCTGGCCTTCACACTCACTCACACACTCACTCACTCACTCACTCACCCACTCACTCACCCACTCACTCACCCACTCACTCACTCACTCACCCACTCACTCACTCACTCACTCACTCACCCACTCACTCACTCACCCACTCACTCACTCACTCACCCACTCACTCACTCACTCACTCACTCACTCACTCACCCACTCACTCACCCACTCACTCACCCACTCACTCACTCACTCACCCACTCACCCACTCACTCACACACTCACTCACACACTCACTCACACACTCACTCACTCACCCACTCACTCACTCACCATCTACACAACACACTGCGAGAGGATCTTTAGGAAGAAAGGAAAATGGCAGGAAACATGGTCCAGAGAGAGTTACTGCATCTACTCAGCTCTACTCTGAAGCTCATCTGAGAGCAACTCTCCTCTCTTTCCATTCTGAATAAACTCTACTGCAGATCAGGGGAACGTTCTCTTGCTTTGACGAAGGTGGACATGTTGGGGTAGATCATGTGCACCACTGAGTACATAATGAAGCAACAGAGAGTGAACACACTCACTCAAACCTGAAAAAGAGTGAACGTCGCTGTAGGAGGACAAGAAAAGTACTGCGCTGGTTAATCAGTAACTTATTACAGTAACAGATCACACCGCCTCACTCTCCTACACGAGACGGGAACAATCTGATCAAAACAGTAGAAGACGTATGCCGTTCTTTTTAGAGGGCAACACAGGATGATTTCACGCAGCTGACAGAATGGACTTCTACACAACACTTACACACGTGTCCAACAGCGGCTGACCTTCACACACAGCACATATCTGTTACATAAAAAAAACAAAAAAAAAAAACAAGCTGACTGTCAATCTAGCAACCGTTCGATCCATTAGCAGGTTTACGATGATGCTGAGTGGAGTTTTTAGTGTGTGGAAAACATCAGGCTCTTACAGATTGTCATTACGGTCTTGTTTCTTTTCTGCACTAATCAGAATAGAGCTTTCAGGTCAAATGTTAACTCCAGTTTAATTTATCAGCATTGTAAAGATTTAAAGGCAATAAAGGGATTGTCGATAGCCTTTCAAAATATAATACACTGAATAAATAGGATTTTTACCCAAGGCTTGTGAGAGTGTGTTTGGCTTTCACTTGGTACAGACAGTGGGAACTGAGTTGGTTGCTTTCTTTTTCTTTTGGAATTTTTCGGACTATCCCGTTTCGAACTGCTACTCATGCTTCATAACTTGGAGGAAAGTGCTATCTGCCCTACATGAGCTCATAATTGGATAGTGTCATTGTGATTGACAGGTGATAGAGTAAAGCCCCTCCCACTCAGACAGCACAGCTAATTACACTCTCTAGACTCCTGGCCACATCATCGGGAATTGAAATTGTGATCTCCCTAAGTTAGAGTGATTTTTACATTTTTTTCCACTTTACGCCAGTAGATAACACTGAGATCCGCCCTTAACTGCGTGTTTTAAGTATAGAGCCTGGGCAGATCAAACATATCAGGTGCTTTTTGATAAATATGAGCTCAGAGATCAGCAGGCTTTTAGAGCTGGACACCTGGCCGAGGGGAGCCGTGGAGTGTGGAGCCTGATGCCCTGAGCAGAGCTGTAGAGGAGGAGGAGAAGAACAGCAGAGCAGAGCAGAGGGAAAGTGTTAATGGCTCTTTGGCTTAGGGAGGCGAGAGTTACAGGCATTGGACAGATCTTGAGCCCGGACAGAGCTGATCTCCTCGTCTCTAGGAGCTGAGATCATTCTGACGCTCGAGCTGTGTGTTGATGGAATTAGACTGGACTGTGATGCTGAGCTGATGCAGGGCAGGCCACGGGATGGAGGGGGCAGATGTCTGGTCCTGGATGGACCGCTGAAACCCGGGTGAGCACCAGATGCACCTCGCACTCCTCGTCCTAAGCCGACCTGCTCGCCTCCTCGGGGTTTCATAAGAACAGGAGCTTTCCTGTCTCTGCTGAGTGTGTGAAGGTCACCGGGATGTTGATTCGTCCTCCTCAGCTGGACGTAGTTATTAACATGAGCCCTGGGGCTGTGCGACTCATCAATTCGGAGACGGGTGTTTGGGAGGAGGATGAGATTATCTGAGCTCAGAGTGCTGGAGGATAAAGAGGCAGCAGCGGCACTACCAGCAGGCGCAGTCGCGGGCACAGAGGAAGGAAGCGTGGCATTACTGGTGGCAGAAACGGGTAAAACTACAGTGCAGGACTGGGGCTTCACTGGACCACCACCAGGCTGGGCATCCACACGGTCACTGGGGGCCTCTGAGAGGGCTTGGAGTGATGGTCTTGCCAATTTGTTGTGCTCGCTGGCCGAGGGCTGGGAAGGCTGTAGTATCTGAGGCTGAGGGAGGAGGGGAAAAAGAACAGAATTTATTATAAATAATAAAATGATTTTCTAACAGGTCTAATTGTGCCACTGCATATTCCAGAAAAAAACAAAACCAACAAAAGCCTTCATTGATAGACAGAACACTCATCTAACAAAAAAGCTGTTTTGTTTTTACGTTCAGGTCCCTGTATGCTGATGTATTTTTTTTTAACAGGAAGTGTGTGTAACAGAAAGGCGTGACTGATTTCCACAACAGCCAATTGTATTTGAGATATGCCACACATCCCTCAAATCTAAACAGTGCCTTAGCAAAGAGACTAAATAAGAAGTTCAAACTTGTTTTCAGATGTGTAGGATTTCTCACTGAAACCGCAACTCTGATATGTTCCGTATCCTAGCATAACTAGCATAACCACGCCTCAGATCGTTACCAGGCCATGGGTCGTTTGTCACGATGTTAGTCCTGCCCAGGTTGTTTACAGACAAATATGAAACAAGAAATTAAACAGAATTTATACACTAATATACACTGTCTTATTTGTGTCTACAGCACAAAGAGACTCATATAAAAAGCTCTAAAACACTACTTTTGATTTCATGGGGACTTTAAAGAAGAAGCACCGTCCACAAAATGACTGATTCCCAGAGTGTAAGCGATGTTGGCAGGGCTGAGGGAAACTCAACAGCACTGCAATTATTAACAGTGATGTGGGCTTCCACGCGAGGGTACGAGGTCACAATCAAAGCTCTGCACACAGCGTTCAGCACACCAGCACACCTCTTCGGCTGACATGTTAAGAATACGACACCGAGTGTTAGCTTTGACAGGTTCACGCGAATCAGCCGAGGGGTGAGAGAGAGCCTGAAAGCAGCCTGGTGCCAGGCACAGAGCCACTTGCACAAAGATTACACAAGCAGCAGTCAGGAGCAGACCACATACGCCGGCGTGAGTCCGTCTATCATGGCTGCCTCAAAGAGAATTATTCTGTGTGATGCTCTGGTCGGCAGTGGACGGCTCTCCGGGCGCTATTGTGGAGTGGAGCTTTTGATGTGGTTTCTGCTTTTCACATAGCTTTTCTTTAAGGTCCGCTTGATGTCCAAACCGACCCTGTTTCACTCTCGACTACACTGGGAGATATTAGGGCGTGAAATGGAACTGAACTAAATCTGAATGTTATCATATCGAGATCTTAGTGGACTGTTGGACAGTCAGGTTGACGTTTCTGGCTTCAAACTCCCATGTCGCAGGAGGCTAGACGGAGCAGATTGAGCTTACTAACAACGAGAAGAAGATTTTCTGGCTCACAGCGCCACCTGCTGGTTTTACCTCCATTTTCTTCTTCAATATAATAAACAAGTTAGTACTTTCATGATGCTCACTGCATCGATTGCTCTCACCTCCCTCTCCACCCGTCAATATTTGCCTCTGGCCTAAGGCTAGGACCTTAAAAATACATTTTTTTTCATTCCCACAGATTCAAAAAGTCAGGGAGACAGAGGGGAAAGGGGACGAGAGCAGTCATCCACATGGCAGGGCATGACCCAGCGCTGGAGCAGCCAGTCTGAGACTCCTCACAGAAAGTTTTTACTCTGAGGACCAAAACAACAAAGAAGAGGCAACTACCTCATAGTGGCACTTCCTAAATAATTAATGGAGGCTTGTTAGTGTTTAGGACCCAGCAGTGGACAAAACGTGACACCGTTTCATTGAAAGAGTAAGAGAGAGGGAGAGAAAAAGAGCGAGAGAGAGAGGAGACAAAAGCATGACGAAAGAGGTGCAAAATCTGGAAGGATGCAAAAAAAAAGCCATAAAAGGGGAAAAGGCACATGTGAGGAAGTGAGTAATCGAAAAGGCAAAGTTTAAAATGGGAGATGCCTCAATATCCAGAACTTCCAAAATAACACATGCTCCATTAGATATATTCAAAGCCACACCCACCTGAAATGCACGCCAGGACGGCCTCATCCTAATCTCCATTTAATTCAATGCTATACAAACTGACTGTGAAAACATTTGAATAATGACAAAGCAGACTCTCTGGAAATTTCCACACACGCTTTAAATAATGATTAGAATAAGAATGCAAATGCAGCATCAAGTCCCTCTTCACATCGGGACCAAGGCACTGACGCATGATTAAAGTTTGAGTAGAGAGGATTTTAAGGTGACCGGTGTGTTCCAGCTGCAGAGCGAGGTCATGCGTGAGGCAGAGAGCTTATCACACTGCCGTCATCATTAATACACAGAAATGACATGAAGGCACTGGGGTGAGAACAGCACGTCTCTCAGGTAGTGCCATTAGCTCTCTACGGACCACGATTACACACACAGTCTAATTGTTTCTTCACTGATCATGGTTAGGACAGACTTCATTTGAATAACCCTGGATAATAAAATAATGTGTGTAATATCAAATTTGTCCAAACCTCTTTAGTGAAGATTAAAAGGGAACCTCTAGAGGAAATGCTGTTTTACTCTTTACCATTATCACGTAAAAACTATTTTTAGCTCTTAAATACAGAAGAATCAAAAATTATTACACAAATCTCACCACCTCCTGTTACTGAGAGCGTTAGTGTTAATTATGGTGTTGGCATTAGTGTTAGGATTTAAAAAGAAAGTGAGAGCAAGAAAGACAAGGCACAGTCAGAGAGAAATACTGGCAAAGAGACAGAGAAAGATACTGGGAAGGAAAGACAGACAGACAGAGAGACAGACAGACAGACAGAGAGAGACACTGGGAAAGAAAGATAGACAGACAGATGGACAGACAAGTGGGATGGAGAGGGGGTATTTTAGAGTAAAGTACTGTACCACGCTGTATCTGTGAAGTAATGCACTAACTCCTCCACTCCTGAGCCATGGGCAGTGTGGGAGAGGCAGAGGGAGAGACAAGGAGAGGAGAGCTCCGTCAGTCTCTCTCACACACACACACACACACACACACACAAAACCTGAGTATTTATCAGGGCTCAGCGTCACTCACAGAGCCAGAGGCTTCATGCACTTCATGCCAGCGCGTAAAACACAAACAAGCATCAAAACAGACGGAGAGAAAGAGGCAGAGTTTAACCAGCCGCTTACATCACCTCAGAGCTCCAGTGGAGTGTGTGGGAAGATCTAGCACACTGAGATAATGTGTGTATGCAACAGTGTGTGTGTGTGTGTGTGTGTGTGTGGCCATAGGGAATGAGAACACTGTTCCATCCTCACAGTAAGAATCTTACATGAGTACTGAAATCAGGTTTAGTGTGTGTCCATGCTACCGCTGTCTGTCTCTTACACATGAAGACACACATTCTGTAATGAATATGTGTGTGTGTGTGTGTGTGTGTGAGCTCCTTCTGTCTCACAGCATGTTACTCTTTAATCCAGTCTGAGAGAGAGGAGGAGGAGGATGTGAGTTTTTATTCATTTCTCCAATCATTATTTTATAAAAGCTGTCATGGCTGGCATTTTTGTCAGTAAAATCTGGGGACAGATGAAGACAGATTTGTTTATTTCCTGACAAAAAAATCATGTCTGATCACAGGTAATAATGGAAGGTGTAGGGAGAATGCAACTGTGTATCAGAGAGAGAGAGAGAGAGAGAGAGAGAGAGAGAGGAAGAGAGGAGAAGGTAGAGAGGAGGAGCTGATGCGTCTCAGTGAGAATGAGAATAAAATAAAAGTAAAATCATCACTGCATTATAACCAGATGTGTGTGTCCTCACTATACAGAGCTGAGAAGACGACACACACCAGGAGAAACATGAAAAGGCAGAAAGGCGTGAGAGATGGAGAGAGGGAGAGATGGAGAGAGGGAGAGATGGAGCAGGCGTGGTCGTGTGTGCGGATAGACACAGGGTGATCCACAGGGTGACGCAGGCATGTGGGGGGTAATTTGGAGACAGGGGCAGATGCAGGGGCAGTTTGGTGAGAGGGTTTAAGACAAACTCACTCCGTTTGTAGTGGAGCGGGACACACACACGGCCAGTCCCCTGCTGCATCCGCCTCGGAGAGAGAGGAGGAGGAGGAGGAGGAGGAGGAAGAATATCCTGTACAGAGATAGAGAGAGATACACACTGACCCACTATCTCACACACACACACACACATGCACACGCACACGCACACACGCACACACCTCTCGTACAGTCTCTGCTCCCTCCACTCAAATATGTTGCATTAATGAGAATTCATGCACAACCTGTAATCTTTATCTATTTATAGGTACAATTCATGTTCTGTGAATCAGGGTAGTTCGTGTTGTCGCTTACGTTACAGCAGCTATAAACAGTCGTTCCCTCACCAGCCTCTTTATTCTCTCTTCAAGTTAATAAGACAAAAACAAACGCTGCTTGTCATGTTACAGAGAAACCGCAAAGAAGTGTAAACTCCTCTGTCCTGAAGACGTCGGAAAACTTAGTTACAACCCTGACTGTAACAAAGCGCTGACACTGGAGACTCCTTCAATAAATGTTAAATAAATAAACATCTCCTTATAGAAAAATCATAATCAACAATTTTTAATCCGTTTACATGGAGCGTCCGCTGTACACGTCCCTGTGATTGAGCTGTTACTATAAAAACAATAACATTAAATAGCACTGCAGTGTAAACATAAATTTAAAAAAAAGATTAAAAAAAAAGTTAGAATTGCAGAAGTATTCACCCCTAAATTAGTTCTGGTTCAGTGTACAAATAAAGTGTCAGATGATCTCAGTATAAATACTCCTGTTCCTGGAAGAACCCAGACTGTGCTAGAGAAAATACCTAAACACAGCACCATCATGAAGACCAAGAAGCAATCACTACAATTTTTGAAATTAAAAAATCAAACTCGACATTAAATCTGTTATTAAAACTGTAAAGAACACGTCAGAACCGTGACTATGCCTCAAGGAGACCGTCCACCTAAAGTCAGTGAACAGGTAAAGAGGAGATTAGTCAGAGACGCAACCAAGAGGACAAGGAGGACTCTGAAGAAGCTGGAGATCCACAGCTGAGATGGAGAAGCTGAACCACGACTCTCCACACAACCCCGACGCTCCACACAACCCCGACGCTCCACACAACCCCGACGCTCCACACGGCCCGGACGCTCCACACAACCCCGACGCTCCACACAACCCCGACGCTCCACACAACCCCGACGCTCCACACGGCCCGCACGCTCCACACAACCCCGACGCTCCACACAACCCCGACGCTCCACACGGCCCGGACGCTCCACACAACCCCGACGCTCCACACAACCCCGACGCTCCACACAACCCCGACGCTCCACACGGCCCGCACGCTCCACACAACCCCGACGCTCCACACAACCCCGACGCTCCACACGGCCCGGACGCTCCACACAACCCCGACGCT
>CM075014.1:83771-94051 GCA_037576675.1 Pangasius sanitwongsei | reverse complement strand
GCAGTTTCCCCGACACTGTCCCAAAGTCCATCTCCCCTTCACCCCTGCACTCCAGGAGGGGACCGCCACACCCGGCGCTACTGTCTGAGCTGCTGTTATAGATAATTAATCAACACCTTCTGACCAATCAGAATCCAGAATGTATGTGTGTGCGTGTGTGTATGTGTGTGCGTGTGTGTGCGTGTGTGTGTGCATGTGTGTGCGTGTGTGTATGTGTGCGTGACCTGCAGCAGTGTCCTCAGATGAAACAGCTGTTCTTTGACAGACGAGCAGTCCTGGGCCATGTGCTTCAGCATCAACTCATCCAGAGACGACTGTCCTGACCCTCTCCTGCTCAAACCCAGTGTGTGTCCGTTATCAAACGGCTGCAGGACTCCGTCTCTGCCGATCACACACAGACACAGAAGGACACGGAGACAGAAGGACACAGAGACAGAAGAAGAGAGAGAAGCAACGTAAAGACAGTCAGAAATCAGATTTCATTCACGGCCTAGATAGAACGATAGAATGACGGCTTGTATAAACTTCAGGGACACACTCAGGTTTCTCCACATTACAGATGGAATAATATGTAATATTAATGTTTTATATATATATATATTACAGTATATTAATGCTGTATGTGTACACATACACACACACACACAGCATGAGACAGCAGTGTAATGTGGCAGAAACAAGAATGAGACGATCTTCCCTGCGACTGTGTGTGAGAGGTGGAGTGTAATGGCGCAGGTGAAAGATTGAAAGCCTTCCCGAGGGCTCCGTCTGATCTCACTGGCTTTACTGAGGATGGAGACACGTGCAGTGACGGAGAACTGAATTTATTTCCTTACTGAGACAGAACAGACCCAAAGACTGTTGAAAGGAGCGACGGAGCAGGAACACCTGCTTATTCATGCAAGTATCCTATCAGCCAATCATGTGGCAGCAGTACAACGGTATACAATGGTATAAAAAGATGGAGGTCAAGAGCTTCAGTTCATGTTCACATCAGACATCAGAATGGGGAAAAACTCAGTGACTTGTCCAGTTTGGGTGAGTGTGTGTGAGATTCCTCTTCTTCAGCTCCAGCCATTCTGGCCATTCGCTTCTGACCTCACTCATCAACAACACATAACTGCTGCTCACTGGATGTATTTTGTTTTCTACATCATTCTGTGCAGACTCTAGACTGCTGTGTGCGAAATTCTCAGGAGATCAGCAGTTTCTGAAAAACTCAAACGGGCACCAACAACAATGCCATGATCAAAGTCACTGAGATCACTGAGTTTTCCCATTCTGATTATTTTTCATTTGTTTGAACATTTACTGAAGTCACATGACTGGCTATTTGAATAATTAGATGAATGAGCAGGTGTACAGGTGTTCAGGATGGTGAGTGTATATACATTCAGTCTCTTCTGAAAGTTTTAAATTAAAACTGCAAGGCCAGTTCTTTTGTTTTGCTCTACACTGAATAGGTTTGGGTTTGAGATCAAAAGACGAATTGAAGATAGATCAGAATTTCAGCTTTCATTTCCTGATATTTACATTTAGACGTGTTAAACAACTTAGAACATGGCACTTTTTGTAACAGACTACATAATGTTTAGTTGATCAAAAGTATTGGAACAGATGGTTTTAAAGTCTGTTCAACCGCGCGACTGCATAGTGAGATGTGCACGTTATTAACTGTCTAATTTTCTCATATAAAAATGGATATTAAAGAGAATTGGGAATCATTTAGCAAACATGACCGCTGTGATTTGTTAGAAAACAGCGAGTGGCTATATAAATTAGCAGCTAGCAGCAGGTAATGCTAAACCTCCAGTGGAATCGAGATTAAACAGCTATATTTTAATTTATACACACACAAAAAAAAAGTGCAGACATTTACCGTTCCTCGTAGTGTAGCTGCTCCGTGCTCCCTCTGTACTGCTGTTGCTTTCTCCACGGCCAGTAATTACTGTCTGAGTGATCATAATGGGCCGCTACGTCAACATCTGTAATACAGAAGGCAGGCTGTAAAAACGCAACCTGGGCAAGTGATTCTCGCAGTCGAAAAGTGCACAGGGGGAACAAAGCTGTAGCCTGGGACGAGCAGATTTCATGTCCAGACTGTTTCTTTTTATTTATTCATAGCTGCCCAGTGACCAGACAAGTAGGTTTAACAGCCAGAAAAAGAAAATAAACCTTCACAGCGCTTTACAGTGTTGTGACGCACCTTGATGCTGTAACTGTAGCGCATGCTACTCATTCTGAATCTCACCACCTGCTGCACTACACACATCGGTCAAGATGCAATCTGACTGATGGTAAAACTTTTTTTTACTAGTCAGATTTAAAAAAATGAGCACAAAGCCATCATGTGTACACGCAGTCAGCTCATGCTTAACCACATCGAGAGGAAATAAAGACGCTAATCAGACTTGAATAATATCTTACGTGTGATGTGAAGACAGAACTCCACAGCTCACAGCCCAAACACGCCGTGCAGTTCAGTTACTTTAGTCAGTATTAATGAGCTTAACTAGTTAACTGGATCACCATATCTCATTAGATTATGTTAACTAATACTTTTTCATTTTATCAACACCAGGTCATAGGACTGGACAGCACACTGGAGCTTTTACTCGCCCAGTGGGTTTGCTAACGAATGAATCATTTGTCCAGCCGTGATACGGTGAACGCACACACACACACACACGCACGCGCGCGCACACACACGCACATACACACACACACACGCACGCACGCACACACACGCACGCACACACACGCACACACACACACACGCGTACACACACACACGCACACACACACACACGCACACACACACACACGGACACACACGCACGCGCACGCACGCACGCGTACACACACGCACACACGTACACACACACACACACACGGACACACACGCACGCGTACACACGCACGCACACACGCACGCGTACACACACACACGCACACACACACGCACGCGTACACACACGGACACACACACGCACGCGTACACACACACACGCACACACACGGACACACATGCACGCGCACACACGCACCCGTACACACACACACGCACGCGTACACACACGCACACACGTACACACGGACACACACGCACACACGCACGCGTACACACACGCACACACGCACGCGTACACACGCACACACACGCACGCGTACACACACACACACACACACGGACACACACACGCACGCGCACACATGCACACACACACACACACAGATTCACAGTGGAAAGTAAAAGAACAGCCTGCTTTAGAGATAAGGGTTAAACGGCCCTGAGCTGCAGCCTGTGAAGATATGAGCACTAATACGAGGCCATTACTCAATCTGATAAGAGCGTCTGGTCTGGTCTCAGCAAAACCTCTGACAGTCACATTAAGAGAAAATCTCTCTCTCTCTCTCTCTCTCTCTCTCTCTCACACACACACACACACACACAGAATAAGTTCTTATGGAAATGATCCCATTTCATCTTATGTGAAATAGAATCGTGTTTTAAGTTCGTTTGTCAGAAGCAGCAGAAGAGTGAAACAGAACACACACTCTTCATATCCACGCCACAGACAGTGAACGAAAACAGTACACTTTAATCTCAACAGCTGTTTCACTGTAATGTCTGTAAATGTTCCAGTTTTCAAAACTGTAGATGAGCAGATTAGAGCATTATAGCAACTCAGCAGACATGATCATGCCGAGGCTCAGAGTAACGGTTTCACTCAGTGAGAGAAGAGCCATTCACGCTGACACAGAAGCTAGCATTAAGAAGAACAGGTCTTCAGCTCCTAAGTGGTACAACAGAAAACCGTTCACCCCAACGTCAGGAGAGCGTGAGTTCGAATCTCAACACTGCCACAGCCATCCGAGCGCAAAACTGGTCACGCTCTCAACATGGCACCTTTGGTGGCAGAACACACAATCCTCAGGTGAGAAAAAGTTTTGGAACAGATAGTCTTAAAGTAAATTAAGTAAAGTAACACTACACACACACGCACACACATGCACACACACACACGGTGGGGTCTGAGACCACAGAAACAGAAGGTTTTAGAATACAGAATATATTCTAATTGTATTAAATTAGAAAACAATGCAAAATTAAAGTATTTTCACTAGTCAATCACCCTAACCACTGAGCATTTTACCCAGAAACTGAGAAACTGGACTGGATTTCTGCTCTATGTATGTTTAAAAGCCTGGACTTTTATTTAGTGGTGTAAGTAGGTCTATTAAATATGTTCAATATTCTAACAGGGATGAATCAATATTTAAAAATTCAAAGGATTTATATTAACCTCCTGCTAAGTCTGTGCTAGTTATCTGCTTCTCCACTGAGTCATGCTAACCTGCTTTCATCAGAGTTATTCTTGACTAACCTCTGACTGTTAAACTGGGTAACCTGTCTACCTACAAAGATACCTAGCACACTGATATCCTTAGTGCTAACCATCAACTTAAAATTGCAAGAAATTGGGTTTCTCTGACTATGACACAGAATATGAAGTAATTACATCCCTGGTGGGAAATGGGTCCAAAATTGAGTCGCAGTAAAAATTAAACCAAAAGACGACTATCAGAATCCTGTCCGAGTGACAGCAGGAGTCCTTCTGGAGATAGTAGGCAACTAGTGATGGCCACAAGCAGTAAAATATTATGTAAAATTTGCAAACTGAAAAACGCAGTGCTTGCTCAGTAGCTTTGAGAGCTTTTACTGATCGAAAGGTTGTTAGCTCAGATTCCAACACAGCCAAGCTGCCACTGTTGGAGCCCTTCAGCAAGTCCCTCAGTCCCTCAGCTGCTCAGTTATATCCCGTCTCAGCTGTAAGGCACTTTGCATAAAAGCCTCAGACAAATTAATAAAATCTGAAATGGAAAAAGAGGCATAAACAGTCATGAGAAAAAGAAAGTACACCCTCCTTTTGGGCTTGGGATTTGGGCTTGTTTTGCAACCCAATGTTTACTTAAGTTATTACTGCTAAACGTGGTTCTACATGCTACTGAATTATAGGGTGTACTTATTTTTTTCACACCTGGTTTCTGAAGATAGGTTTACTTTTTTTGGGAAAAAATGACTACATATTGAAATCTGAGGTTATTTGTTTATAGAAGTTGGCAAGGATCACACAGCTGTTATTTAGGCTCTGAAACATAAAAACACAGAATTGAAAGAGGGTGTACTTTCTTTTTCCCATGATTGTACCTTTACACTGAAACTGGGGATGGGAGAATCAATCAGCTACAGACTGTCTACAGATCACGCCAGTGATTGTCATTGGTTGATATTTCTTCTATCTGGCCAATACAGCGAGCTGATCAATGACACAAAATATGTGAGCCAAACCTTGCTGAAGGCAACTGAAGATAAAATGAAAAGCTGCAAAGGAATTTACCACTTACCTGATAACACCACTTACCTGAATAAAGTACACCATGCAGCCAGGGGTTTGGGATTCTGTCAGGTAAGTGCTTCTCAGTCAGAAATATTTTTCAAATTTCACTCCCCAAGCTCTATCTAATACTTTATGCTACACGCCGACTGATGAAAAATGGTGACCTTGGTAACGAGTATCGGAGTATCACAGGGCGCTGATTGGTGCATCTCTAGTTAAAGTGTGTTTGGTTGCACCACGAGTCTCAGTCACAGGGTAAACTGTCGTGCATGAGTATGTTTAAATAGCAAAGCCAAGAGTCAGTAAAAATATAGAGATGTGCAAACATTACACAACATTAAAATGCAACAAAAAATAAAAAAAAAGTATGCATTTTCTATTGCTGGATGAAAAAAATGTTTTTCTCTGCTAAGCATGTAGGGCACTAGGTAGGGTGCACAGCACTACTGTTATACCCTATGTAGGGAGCAAACACAGCGATTAGGAAATAATTAGGGATTTGGCTTAATTTAATGACAGAATTTGCTTGGATCAGAGACAAGAAAACATCGCTGTTGGTTAATAAATCAAAACAAATGTGAAACATTAGATTGCAATATTAAATTAAATTGAAATATATTTTCATAAATCTGCTACATGATTCTAGCCTGACTCATGCTGTGATTCTGTGGTAACTGTGTTTGGCCAACTGATGGACTTCACTAAACGCATCTCCAGCTAAACGCCCGGCTCATCTCAGAACCGGATTCAGCACAAATACACAGGTACAGCACAGCTGTGGAAACAACACGACGCAGGACCGGCGTCAGTTCCCTGAGCTGAGCCGCACTGGACAGTGTGAAAGTGATGCTGTTGCCCTTACAGTGGATCTGCAAACAGTTCTGTGACGGAACCTACCACTGTGGAGGGAGACGTCTTCAGGCAGGTCCACATCCAGCATGAGGTCATCCTCCTCCAGATCACAAGAGTCCAAGTTGTCCAAGTTATTGAGAATGTCCTTGAGAAAATAAAAAAGAGAAGAAAAAGAAAGAGTGAAAAATAATCATACAGTAAAAGAAAAAGAGGATGTTCAGTCCTGAATGGAGATAGATCTTACTCTGTGTGCTCGTTTAAACCAAAGCTTTAGCATTTCTGAAGTTTGCTGATGACACGGTGCTGGTGAGTCTGTTGAGGAGATCATGAACCTGCCATTAACTAGTTTGCAAAGTGGCGTTGAGAGGCTGGTTTACATCTGAATGTTGGTAAAGCTAAAAATATGTGCATCGATTGTCGGCATAACTATAAAGCTACCTCAAGTACCTTCACTGAAGACCAATCTATTGAATTAGTGGAAAGTTATAAGTATTCAGGCATTATAATTGACAATAAATCAAAATTTGAAATGTACACAGACTGTGCACGATAAATCAGTAAAGACTCTTTTGTCTGAAGAATTAGCTAAACTCCATATTGACTGGACACTGATGATTGTTTTTAAAGGGCTTATACTGAATCTTTTTTAACTTTCTCATTAATTTGTTAGTTTGTCTCTTTAAAGGTTAAACAAAAAAGCACTGGTGAGGGCTGTAAATACCTGTAGCAAAGTGTTAAAGTGAAAACTGCCTGGATTTATTTACCAAGCAGGTACTTAGGAAAGCAAACTACATTATATCTGACACATCTCATCCCCTTCATGACGCATTCAAGACTTAGCCTTCGGGGTCTTTGTATAGAGTCTCTTTAGCTAAAACAAACAGATTTAAATTTTCTCTCTTCGCTTAACTAAAATAGAAATATCATCTGAATGAAGTTTCGTGGAGATGGACTAAAACCTACACGTCACTGTGGCTAGGCTGAGGATTAGACTGTGCCTAAGTGGCAGAGGTTTAAGGACCACATTTAGCCCTGCAGAGAGCGAGGACACGTGCCGTGTGGAGGAATTGGTGTACGTGTGACTGGAGTGCACTAGTGTGTGGAGCCGGAGCAGCAGCCTTCTCTCCTCCCTGAGAGAGCTTAGTCCCAGCTGAACAGCTCTGAGAAATGACTTTTCCTCATGAGCAACTTCTGTTCCACACACAGAGGAAAGCAGAGGAATCTTAAGAGGAAGAAGGATGTGTATAAGACTGAGGGTCACTGATTTCAGAAGGTTTATGATCACAGATGGTGTACAGCAGTGGGCTTAGAACTTCCTGTCTATAGTCTGACATCAACACAGAATCAAGCTGTACATAAACTTGTAAATTGTACAGTTTCTCTTGCTTGCAATTTGTAATTTAAAAAAAAATTGCAGTTAACAAAATAATCTTCCAGAACCAAAAACTAAAAAGACAGGAAAACGAGCTTTTCTACCATTTCAGGTTTAAGGAGAGTAGGAGAGGTGTAATAATATTACCCACTGTGCAGTCGAGAACGGCGACAATCACAAAAGCTCTGCAGTAAAGTGCAGAAAACTGTTTAAAAAAAAAAAAAAATTTACTTAATCACTTACTATTTATCATTACCATTAACAGTATTTGTTAAGTGTAAGACGTGGACGTGTGTCCAATCAAGAGCATTGGACTGGGGAAGGAGGAGGGGCTTACAGGGGATCAGGTAATATCAGTTCAAAACACCTACGCAACTGATTCATTCCAGATTCATACGTCACTTGGCTCATGTGCTGTTTTTATTGTGATTGTAATCGGGAAGAGAGCTATGTGTTACAGTAGATGGTAGTATTAAAAGTTTAAGGACAGAACAGTTTAGAGGCTGTCGGAGGGCTACAAATTGTTATTTGTATGACACGTGTCAAAGGAAGATTTGCAAATTTGTCGATATGTCTGCGGTTCTACAACGGGCTAAAGCTGAGAACAGCAGGACAAACACAAACACAGATCTGCATCTGAATGACAGTCAGAGGAAGAGTGACGCTGAGCCTGACAGGAACTACCACGCGACTCGGGGAATCCTCACCTGACAGGACTGGAGCTGCTAATAAGGAGAGGAGAGACACAACCACGTATAAGGGAAGAAATGACTATTTTTTTCGTCCTGGAAGCTTGCATCAGTAGAATTACAATCTCAACTGATTTCCCAGAACTTCCTACTGCTGCCTGCACCCTAAAACAATACAGTTATAAAATAAATATTATATAAATTTGTTTACCAGTAAACCAATAAATGAATAAATAAGTAAATAAATACCAAGGACATTGCATATGTACATAATACAAATAGAAGCCTAGCATATGTACATACACACAGATCTATTTTTATTGTTCCTATTATTTCTATTCTTTCTACTTACGGAAATTATTTATTTGTATTTATGGAAATTCTTTTCTTTTCTTTTACGTTATTCCTTCTACTTCTGCTACTGTTTCAACTTGAATTTCCCCTGTGGAGGATCAATAAAGGTACATCTTATCTTAAAGCCTGATTTTTCCTCATCTCTCACTGGGTGGCGTCAAACAGACGAGCACAAAGATGTGTTTTTGGCAGCCTGTCAATCAGATACGCTCAGAGTTGCTGAATATACCTAACAACAATTCGACAGAGACGTTAAAAACAACAAAAAGTTGTCTCAGGTATTATTAAAGAAAATAGCTCTTATCACACACGTCTACACTGCTAGTATACAGATTGCGTAGTCAGTAAAAAGTGGAAATTATCGATGGAAAGCAAATTTTAGTCTATAAAAAAGTGTTGTAGGTCAGAAGAATAAGTGCACCAGCTGACCTCTTTAAGCTGCTGTTAAAATGAAATGAAGGCCCAGTTAATCCTGTCCTGGTCGAGGGAAGGCACGATGCCTCTGAAGCTGTAGATTTAATAAACTGCTGAACAGGAAGTAACACCCTCACATTTCGACCTCTCTGGCTGTGCTTAAGCTGTGTTCAGCTAAACCAAAGCAGAAAAATGAGTAACGCAAGTGACTCTTCATTCAGATCCAAAAGCATGTTCCACAAAAACAAGGCAGTAACTAGCTGTAATGACACAGAGGTCCGGATCTCATGAAGCCTTTCTCCAGTGGCCAAGGTCAACACGGAAACAGTGACGTGCTGATAACATGGCGGCACCGTGAAGTACAAAAGCACAGCACAAACCATCAGCGGCGCTCACTGTGAAACTGACCTCAGAGTTTAACACCTCGTTTAAAGCGACATCTATACAGAGCTACGATATAAACATTTTCCTTTCCACGTGAACACGTGATATATACACATGAGGGTTTAGGAAGACTAATCTGCCAATGGCAGTGAGACAGTGGGGGAGAGAAAGAGTGAGAGACAGAGAGAGAGAGAGAGAAAGGAAGAGAGACACAGAGTGAGAGACGGAGAGAGAGAGGAAAAGACATACAGACAGAGACAGTAGAGAGAGAGAGAGAGAGAGACACAGAGTGAGAGACGGAGAGAGAGAGGGAAAGACATACAGACAGAGACAGTAGAGAGAGAGAGAGAGACACACAGAGTGAGAGACGGAGAGAGAGAGATAGACAGAGAGAGAGAGAGAGAGATCTGTTGGTGATTATGAACAGGTTTTGTAAGAGTGGCCTCGTCATCATCCACTCGATCGATACTGAGTCTTTATCCTGTTCCAGTCTCTGTGCTCCAGTGAACCTCACTGCCTCATCCCCTGTTTATCACTCAGTCACACACACACACTCACACACACATACACACACACACACACACACACACTCACATACACACTCACACACACTCACACACACACATACACACTCACATACACACTCACACTCACACACACACACACACTCACACACACACATACACACTCACATACAGACTCACACTCAGTCACACACACACACTCACACACACATACACATACACACACACACACACACACACACTCACATACACACTCACACACACTCACACACACACATACACACTCACA
>CM075014.1:66652-83671 GCA_037576675.1 Pangasius sanitwongsei | reverse complement strand
CCAAAAACCCTATTTTGTTCAGGCGTTTCCAAACTTTTGGAGGGCAGTGTACATACACACACACACACACACACACACACACACGCTGCTCTTCCCAGCAACGCAGCAACACACCGTCTCTCGTTTAGTCTATAAATAGAGACCTTCATACAACACAGCTAATATAACACAACACACAAAACCAGCCGAGTACGCTTCTCTATTCATACTCACACACACTCACCTCACACTCACATACACACCTCACACACACACTCACTCACACACTCACTCACACACCTCACACACCTCACATACACACTCACTCACACACTCACTCACACACCTCACATACACACTCACTCACACACTCACATACACACTCACATACACACTCACATACACACTCACTCACACACCTCACATACACACTCACTCACACACTCACATACACACTCACCTCACACTCACATACACACTCACACACACACCTCACATACACACTCACTCACACACTCACATACACACTCACTCACACACCTCACACACACACTCACTCACACACTCACATACACACTCACTCACACACTCACATACACACTCACATACACACTCACTCACACACCCACATACACACTCACTCACACACCTCACATACACACTCACTCACACACTCACTCACACACCTCACATACACACTCACATACTCACATACACTCACACACACCTCACACACGCACACACACCTCACACACACACGCACCTCACACTCACACCTCACTCACACACACTCACCTCACACACACATTCACACACACCTCACACACACACTCACATACACCTCACACACACACCTCACACACACACCTCACACACACTCACAAGATACCACAATGACACACATTAAAGCAGGAGACATGGACTGACGTGTGTGTGTGAGTATGTGAGTGTGTGTGAGGTGTGAGGTGTGTGTGTGCGGTGTGTGTGTGTGTATGTGTGTGTGGTGTAAGAGAGCTACTGTTACCACAATGATGTTGATTATTTTTCTATAACGGCATCTCCTGAAATGTTTTATTTCTCTTATACCACAGCAATTTGCCAACAATTACCATTTTTTATTTATTAAAGAATGACACATCATACTTTTTATCCATTTATAGTTACATTTAATCTTATGGAACATTGGTGAAACTAGTCTGTTCCTGTTGTCGCTTGCGTTATAGCAGCTATAAACACTCGTTCCCTCACCAGCGTCTCTTTATTCTCTCTCTTCAAGTTAATAAGAAAATAAAATCGCAGCTTGTCCTGTTACAGAGAAACTGCAAAGAAGCGTAAACTCCTCTGTCCTGAAGAGATCAGAAAACTTAAAGTTACAGCTTCACTTCTGACTGTTACAAAGCGCTGACACTGGAGACTCCTTCCATAAATGTTCAATAAATAAACGTCTCCACACAAAATATCAGCAATTAACTTTTTACTGTTTATGTGTTTATGGAGCTGTTACTATAGAAACAATAACATTAGAACGAGTGCATTAATATAAACCTGAGCTACTGTCAGAGCTGCTGTTAATAAAAATTAATCAGTTTAATGATTTGAGAATTCAACATCACTTTGGTAGAAACACTTTTATTTGTCAGATGTGTGCTGAGTGAATAGAAGAAGAACCCTTTATTCATCACATAGACATTAGAGAAAAATGAATTTCTTCTCATATCCTAGCTGGGGTCAGAGCGCAGGGTCAGCCACGATACAGCGCCCCCTGGAGCAGAGAGGGTTAAGGGCCTTGCTCGAGGGCCCAACAGTGGCAGCCTGGCGGTGATGGGGTTTGAACCCCCGAATCAGTAACCCAAAGCCTTAATCGTTGAGCCACCACTGCCCTACAAGCATGCTCTTAGTTTTAGCAGTAGACAAAATTATAAAATCATTTATACATTTCTTTTCTATTCCTAGAGAAGTCTTAATTTTCAATAGGAATCCAGATGTTGATCATGATGAGTTGAAACGAAAGAATAAAAAAATTCTGATGTAAGTGACAGGTCCAAGCCGTGTATTATGTCATACAAGTTACGTTAATAATTTCAGCCGGGTGAAAGATCACTGAGAGCACAAAGTCTTCATCCTCCATCAGCCCAAGTTCAACTGTTCAAAACAAGTCACTGGGAAACTGAAGTAAACAGTCGGCTAAAAATACTCCACCCATCCCATAAAGCAGAACTCTGCCCAGCAGAGCATCACATTTTAAGTCCTTCTGTTGATTTTCGCTCTTTGAACTTCATCAATGAAGTGTAACAGGCCAGAAAATATAAGCAAGCTGCTTGAAGAGCTCAAGGAGAGAAGGGGAAATGCTGATCTGCAGGAGGATCGTCTCACCACGGACATGCGACAGAAAGTCTACAACACACCAGGAGAGCCTTCGTGCTCGCACACAGCTAGCATGGAGTTAGTCAGAGTGAAACAGAAACAGAGATGTGGAAAAACAAACCCACTGAGGACAACGTCTGGTGGAGTTCTCTCACGGCTTCACATGACACCAACAAGAATGACACCTGAAGAGTAACCATAATGACACTGTCCAAGGTCAAGTGAAGTGCAGGGAACAGCAGGAGTGATGATGAATCAGATTAGAAATTTATATCCATGAGGTCTTCAAGTAGCATAACAGTTTACCCTGGGGGTCTGGTTGTGGAGTCAGCAAAGTATTTCATCAGATCAAAGCAAGTACTTGATAGAAAATAGTCAATAAACATACAAAAACTGTCACTCAACAACTCTGAAATGAGGTTTATGGTTTATGGCAGAGGATTGTGATGTTCACGTCAGAAGCTTGATTCTGTGCTAGCTAGACCATGTTTGCGTGGATTTAGATGCATCTTCCTGCTGTGAGATATGAACTTTGACCCTGCTGTAACTTCATGACAGAAACAGACTGATTTTCATTTAAAATCTCCTGCTACTTCATGGAGTCCATGATGCCTTGTATCCTGACAAGGTTCTCAGGGTCTTCGGACGACGAACAGCCCTACAACATCACAGATCCTTCACCATGCTCAAAACTGGGGACTGGGGACTTTTCTGTACAACCTTCCTTCTTTTTATGCCAAACCCATTTTGAGCATTTGTTACCAAACAGGTCTATTTTTCTAGAGTTCCAGTAGCATTTCAAGAACTCCAGACATTTCATTTTCTTTTGTGGTTAACTGAAAGAGAATTTCTTTTCTTCTGACCTGTCTTAGAAATAGTTTGTTGGTGTGGAGGTGGTGACTAATTCTAGATTTGGAGACTTGGTGACTCCAAAATGCTCAAATATTCTGCACTCTACCCATGATCCATGGAGAAATATTTGGCACTTTATTGTCCTCCGCACAGTGTGTGGGGGTAAAATACACTCATGTCCTCTTCTGGGAAACTCTATTACAGAGAAAGTGGTTTTAAACGTCTTAATTATAGCCCTAACAGTGAATGTGGCCTTTTTCAGATGTGTAGCTGTTTTTAATTAATTTTAATTAATTCCCCATGTTGGTGAATGACTGAAGGAATTAGTTGTCAATTCCCGCGAACAGTTTTGTACTCAAGTCTCCATCAGTGGACAGTTGATAACTTCAACAAAACAGACTTCATATGAAAACTGTGATGAATTTACTGTCTGCACAACTGCACTATGTACACAGTGCACTATGAACAATGTGTTGACTTCAGCCGTGTTCAGAGGGGATTAATGTTCCATGTGGAGGTATGTAATGTATTTATTTCCAGAGTATCTCTGGGATTTTAATCAGAATCTGTCAATATCTTATGCAATGTGCACTGTAACACACACGTGACTGGAAAACTAATCCCCTATGAATAACCCTGCAGTAAAACTCGGCCAGAACTCTTCAGCATAACAGTGGCCTCGGGGTAACAGGGAGCTCAGGGTAACAGTGACCTCGGGGTAACAGTGACCTCAGGGTAACAGTGGCCTCGGGGTAACAGTGAGCTCAGGGTAACAGTGACCTCGGGGTAACAGGGAGCTCAGGGTAACAGTGACCTCAGGGTAACAGGGAGCTCAGGGTAACAGTGGCCTCAGGGTAACAGGGAGCTCAGGGTAACAGTGGCCTCAGGGTAACAGTGACCTCAGGGTAACAGTGGCCTCGGGGTAACAGGGAGCTCAGGGTAACAGTGGCCTCGGGGTAACAGGGAGCTCAGGGTAACAGTGGCCTCAGGGTAACAGTGGCCTCGGGGTAACAGTGGCCTCAGGGTAACAGGGAGCTCAGGGTAACAATGGCTTCAGGGTAACAGTGACCTCAGGGTAACAGTGACCTCGGGGTAACAGTAACCTCAGGGTAACAGTGACCTCAGGGTAACAGTAACCTCAGGGTAACAGTGACCTCAGGGTAACAGTGACCTCAGGGTAACAGGGAGCTCAGGGTAACAGTGACCTCAGGGTAACAGTGACCTCAGGGTAACAGGGAGCTCAGGGTAACAGTGACCTCAGGGTAACAGGGAGCTCAGGGTAACAGGGAGCTCAGGGTAACAGTGACCTCAGGGTAACAGGGAGCTCAGGGTAACAGGGAGCTCAGAGTCAGCTAATAGTACCCCAGATCTGGCAGGGATAATTGGTGATGATTTAGATGGAGCTGAAAGAGTGAGAGTATGGACAGATTGATGGAAGATGAGAGACAAAGAGAAAAGACTGGAAGAGGAAGAAGAGAGGGATAAAGGAAGCCATGTTGCGATGCTGAAGGTCTCTCTCTGGTCATCTTGTGCACAATGCAGAATCTTCTCCCCACCACCACTGTGAAGCAGCACTGCCCCCTAGTGCGTCATGCTGTAATTTTAACTCAATACTCAGCGATTAGTCTTCACTCACACACACACTGATATCTCATATCTCTCAAACACAGAAAGTCAGAGATGCTTCCTACACTTCAGCCGGATAGTACTGTGTTTGAAGATTAACAGGTTCATATCTACTGACCTAAAAGTCATAAGCCAGGGATGCTGGGCATGCTGGGAATGCCGGGAATGCTGGGAATGCAGGGAATGCTGGTGACATGTCCTCATCTTTATATACCAGCTTGCGAGTGAAACGGATCTAAATGCTTTCTTAGCTGTTTTTACACCTAGCTTGTTTGCTAAATCTGCATCAGGGTTCAAGATTTTGTGTGACATTATCTTTTGTTTTCCGTTTGGTCCAATTTTCAGGTGTTCTTTTAAGATGCTCTTTGATTAGTCAGGGACATGGAGGCATGTTCTTTGATGGGCAATTCTTATTGGTTCTCCGTGAAGGTTGTTTTCTCTGTGCAGGTCATGCAGGTGCATTTGTATAAAACAAAAGAATACTATATTTGCAAATGTTCGTTGAGTTGATAAAAGATCCATTAAAATGTATTTTGAGGAAAACAAAAATGGTGCATGTTGATCTACATGTGCTCTGCAGGGAGCATTAACACAAATGACTCTTTTCATGAACATCACGTATGCACAAAACAAGACGTAAGATTTTTTTGTATATTGGTTGACTATGGGTGCAGGTTGTAACGTGGTGTAGCATGACATGAAAAAAACTGGGTTTGAATTTACACATTATTAAGAAGCGTGGTTAAGCATGCTGCTGTGGAGAAATCAAATCAAACCAGATCTCATTCCCTTTAAGAACCGAGTGCGTGCAGAGCAGCTCGTGAGTGTAGATTTTGGTCTTACAGGACGACATAAACATCGACATAACCTCAAACATAATGAAGTGGTGAAGATATCACATGTATCACTATCTAACCCTGTAATAGGAAGCTCAGAGTCGACTTCATCCAGTCATCCAGCATACAGCCATTTTAGATGCACCTTTATTCAACTATGTTCCATACAGCGGGTGTGTTTCAGAAAAACTAATATTATAAATCAGGGTTGCCAAGATTCAGCAAAATTTCCACCTCAACTACATCTTGAAAATTGGAAAAGTACTGGAAATGAAGACACAGTTTTCTTTTTTCAGCCTTTGTGTGGGGAAACAAGGTCACAGAAGTATATATGTATTTCTGATGTACCGACATTTTTCACTCCATAATCCCCCTTTCTCTTTGACAAGCTTTACAATGTCTTAATAATTTTGTTACAGAAATAATTTTGTGCATCATACACATACTGTCTGCACTTATACTTTGCCTTTTTTTTGTAGAATATGGTTAGATTAATGAGAATTAGCATGAGTCCCTCCCCAGTGGGCCTCTATTAGTGTTTGTTGCAGTTCCCATTTTTAACCACGTTATTATTAGTAGTAGTAGTAATAATAATAATAACAACAACAACAACTCTATGGAGCTAATTGGGGCAGTGAGCATGCTACAGCAAGATTACACAACATCAAGAAAGGCAACAAATCAATGGAACATCAGCTTTTATCTGTCAGATAGCAACATTTTTTAAAATTCGTGGGACACTCAAAAGTGGTAATTAGTATTTCAATGGAATATAAAATGTATGGAGCAGTGAATGAAATTTTTATGAAGATTAGCATTTGTTGAATACCTGATATAAATGGCAGAACGCTGCATCACCTGACACTATGGATGAATTGTTGCTGGTTAGATTTGATTTACAGATTTATATGTTGAAACAGATGCCTAAACACTTCAGCAATGCTTTTAGTGCAAATTTAAGTCATTTCTCATTGAACATGCTTTTTTGTCTTCTCTTGGTCTTATCTACATTAAACTAAAAGTTTTACTGAAACTAAAATCACAGTTTCCTCTCAGGAGTTCTGCAGAATGCTTGCCTTGCAGCTTTCACCAAGTACTAGCTAGAAATGTGAGATTTCTGACAGCAGGTATCTGACAGAAAACAGGCTGCTTATGAAAACAGTCCACTAGGGAAAATATTTTGGTCACTAAATATTATGCTGATTAAAATAAAAAAAAAAGTAATATATGCTAATGTTTGGTAATGTATGCCAATGTAATGATTAGTGTAATTATCATCATCATCAGCAGACAGCAGGTCTAGACATCAGACTCAGCTGGACTTCAGGTTTAACGTGAGCTTGGTGCAGGACCAAACACACCGGTGGGACGAGGCAGTGAGCCATCAGTGTGTGGGAGCATCAGAAAAAAACAACAAAGCATCATCACTCAAACTCCAACACTTTCCACTCCACTTTCAGTGTGTGTGTGTGTGTGTGTGTGTGTGTGTGTGTGTCTGTGCGTGTTTATTTTAGTGGTCAGGACAACACTGCCCCCTAAAGGTGATTACAGGTTATTTCATAATATAAATAATAACTAATGGGGGCAGTCGTGGCCTAATGGTTAGAGAGTCGGACTTGTAACCCGAAGGTGAACCTGAAGGTCGTGGGTTCGAGTCTCAGGCCGGCAGGGATTGTAGGTGGGGGAGTGAATGACCAGCTTCTCTTCCACCCTCAATACCACCACTGAGGTGAGACCCTTGAGCAAGGCACCGAACCCCAACTGCTCCCCGGCACTGCCCCCTGCTCCGGGTGTGTGTTCACTACTGTGTGTGTGTGCACTTGGATGGGTTAAATGCAGGGCACAGATTCCGAGTATGGGTCACCACACTTGGCCACATGTCACTTCACTTCAGCATTTATATTTTATATTATATTCACACTTATCTCTTAAGTAATAGGTATAAAATGGTGTAATGCTCGATTCCTAATCTTCAATTCTCATCACAACATTGCACAGATCCTGTAAAATGTGTAAAGTGAAGCCAATATTTCACTATTAGAACCACCATTGCAGCACTTAAAGGAAAAGGAAGGCAGAGATCACACAATACTGTGAAACACCAGAAGAGGGCTCTCAAACATCATGCACACTCTCTGAACACAGTCCTTTCAGGTGAGAAAAAAAAAAACATCTCAAAGCATAAAGAGCCTTCCAGCAGAGGTTAGTGATTATAAATAACTTTAACACTAAACTGAAAAATAAAAAACACCTCAAATCAAGGAGAGAGCAAAATCAGTGTAACCTGAACAGAAACCTTGCTACGAGTCCAGTCCCAGTTCATTCATATTTCATGAAGATGGCCTGAGTCCTGGGATTCTTACACACAGGTCATATAACAAAATGCACAAAAAAAACACAGATCGGAGAATAAAAATACACCTTAAGTCTTGTTGGCTGAAAGCAGAGCTTGCTAGCTCACTGGTTATTGTTTGCTTTGGAGTTAGCTAACTTTCTAGACCTTTCCTTGGTAGCTAAAGCTCAAAATGACACACAGAGAAACATAGAGATCAAATGGAATCTACTGGATAATTACATAAATTATTCTTATAGCCTCATTATTATTAATGCAGCATTATTCCTGTTGCAGTGTCACAGTTAATCATGCTGACGGTTTGACTTTTGTTCACAAACTAGTGATTAATACACTTTTTTGTGCTATTTTTAATGCATGTTTCTTAAAGATTTATATGATATATATTTATATAAGATTTACATATTTAACATTTATAGTGGTGTAAAAATATCTCAGAAAAACAATATCATACTGTGAAATTATAAAACCCTGTCAATCACTGTCTGACATTTTATATACAGTACATTTTAGATAAGAACATTCATTTATTAAAGTAATTATGAAAAGTGTACACATTTTCAGGGCCAAAATGAAACTAAAACTTCCCAACTAAAGTACAAAAGTTTCAGTAAAGCAAATTTTCTTTTTACTCATGTGTGTATACTGATAAATTCCGATCAGTTGTAAATTTACTAAGAGCATTCATGGCACAGCTGCTTTTGATTTAGCCACACCCACAAAACTCCATAAAAGGCAAAGTCCACAGTGATCCAAAAATGACCATTTTGTCACTGAACGGTGAAAGAGTGCCTCCTAAGTGCGGTGTGCGCTAAATCCTCCAGTAATACAGCTTAGCCTCTGCAGTGCATCAGCTACCATAGGCACACATGAACTCTCCCTGCTTTTATAGGGAGCCATTACTTTCGTCCTAATTAAACAGCGAGTCTTATTTGTGTATTTGTTTTGGAATCTTTTTCTTTTAAGTCATTAATATGAAACAACTGAATGTCACAAGATGTTCATTAAATTGGTGCTTAACTGAAATAAAAAAGTGATTTAAACCTGACAGTGAAATCTGTATATTTATATATTGTATATTTATATATTGTATATTTATATACTGTATATACCAGATAAAATTGCAGTAACTCATTTAGTTAACAATTAAGATCTGAAGATGAACAATCAAGGTTCACGTTAGTGAGTTTCCTTATCTGCACATTTACATAAACCCAGGAGAGAAATGCAGGATATGACCAATTTTCACAAATAACTTGATTTTCATGAACGCCACATTAAACGCTCCTGAAATGACTTACGGATGAATCTGTTTGTATCCAGTCTGATAAATGAGGCCCAGCGTATGGTTTATTGTACACCTTCAGCTGCTGTAACTTGTTATTGGTCTACACTTACATACACACAGTCTATGGAGCACAGCTTACCATGCTGTTAAGGTTGGAGTCAAAGCTCCCACAGAGTTGTGAGGCCCCTCCAATCGGCTCCAGAACCTCCTCGTCCCACATGTAGGTTCCTCCAGAGCTGTCTGAAGGGGAGAGCTCCAGGGAGGAGCCATGCGGTAAATCTCTCTCTGCAGACAGTGCTCGAGTCCCACAGCGATGTGAGGCATCAGCCACGTCCCTGCTACCTACACAGAACAAACAACACAACGAAAGGTCAGTACTGACACTGTTTTCACTTTCCTTTCTATTAGATTAAAACCAAAGATCCAATGAATTTTCAGCCATCAAAAACTTTAACCAAAATGGACAAAAACGACTCACTGATCGAAAAAGTTAAGCTGCTTTCATTTTTGTAGGATTTTATAAATTTCAATTATGTTAAGAATTACTACAGTTGTTAATCACAGCACATGAAAGTAAATGAATTAGGATGATTTGTGCAAAAAGTGATATTCAAGTTTGATTTTCATATTGGTTTTGTCAAACAGTGATCCCTTTCCCATGATGAAGAAAAGAGTGTATGAATTTGTAATGTCCTATATATGACTTATATATATACCGCACATTACGCCCAATGTGAGCTAACTGCTGGTAACGTGCACGGAACCCACTCAAGACGAAAGTGTACCTACACTTACCTGTGAGGCCAATCTCGGCCCAATCTACTGTCTCAGACACGAAGCTGTGCAGACTTCTCATTGATGACCCCTCCTGACACTGACCAGCAAGAGTGTTATCCTCCTTGAAGAACCCTATTTGGCCATTTTTCCCCTCATGAACAGGCATGAGCAGAATTCCGCCTCCGTTGCCCAAGTCATCAAAGTCATCCATGTATTCTTCACTCACATCATTGCGCTCCAGAGAGGATGTGGACGATAAAGACATGTCCTCCAAGATCTCCAGAGATTGACCCCGACTGTCATTTGCCTCCTTGGTGGAAAAGGGTTCCTCAGGAGTAGTTCCAGCACTGTGAGTGTTACTGGACGGCTCAGAAATGGGTGTAGCTTTTTCTCGAGACTCTCCATCCCTGTCTGTAAATTCCACCTTCCCTTGGACTTTAACCGGAATAACTGGGCGGGTTTGCTTGATGAGTGATGGCCGCATTAGCTTATAGCTAAGTGACGATGGCTTGCCATCAGTGCAGTTAGGCAGAAGAGATTTCTTCAAGGTTGAGGGAGGTATGGAGGAGATGGAACATGTTGCTATTGTAGGTTTTGCTACACGATCTAACACCATGGAGGTCTGAGTGACAGGAGACCTGGCTACCGGAGACTGTGCCAGTGGCCTGGGCAGCTCTTTCGCTAGCTCTGTTGCCCGGTTAAATGAGAAGGAACGTGTCAGAGGTGGGTTAGTGGCAGCTGCAGGCCTCTTTAAATAGGAGAAGCTTTGAGAGCGAACAACGTTCTCCACAGAGAGGGACTTGAGGCTGTCACTGGAGTGAGAAAGGCTGCTCTGAAGACTTCCCTGGGGAGGTGAGGAAGAGCCCTGGCTAGGAGCAACCACATTCGCACCAACCTTGCTGCATAGTGGCTGGATGGGTGAGGGCTGTTTGGGGGCAGTATTGCGTGGGTTTGTTTTTATGGGCTGAGTAATAGTCCTAGGAATGGTACTTGGTACAGTGGGGATGGAACGTTGGGTTTTAACCACTGGAGCAGCTGAGGGCTTCCTAATTTGCTTAACAGGCCCTGCAGAGCGTGGCTGCTGCTGAGAACGGAGAACTACTTGAGCCTCTTCTCCAGAATCTGGAACCGTCTCTCCAAAATCCTCCCTCCCCTTCCTCCCCTTCATAGGAACGGGGGCAGGGACCCTAATTATGCCGTTCTGCTTTCCTACAGGTACTCCTTTAGCCCATCCAAAGGAAATATTATGGGTCGAGCCATTGGTCAAGGGTCCAGAAGCAGGTGTAGCACGAGAGCCAAATTTTGGTAGTCTGGAAACCATAGTGGGCTGTTTGAGGGCGGTGTCCTCCATTGACTGCCTCCCCCAACATGAGTGTGAGCACAGGGTCCGGGCTAGAGGTAGAACAAAAGAGAATGAGTTAGATACATCAGGCAGCGCTCCCAGGTAATTAACAGGAAGTTAAGACATTTTGAGCATCTTTGGTGTAAAGTATAAGAATCATTTCAAGCAAGTCTGTCATGTAATCTGAGGTTAACACATGAATAACCTATACCACAACGCCCTGAGGAACCACACACACTTTAGGATTAATTTGAAAGGTGATCAGCCTGTCTGTATGCTGTGGTGATGATGTCCAAACCTTAGTAGGCCAGCCTCTAATTCGATAAAGACAAATCTGAAGATCAAACGTTCCACAACATGGAATGTTTTGCAGGCTCACCTTAACAGAATGCTGCAAGGTCAACAGATTGATTTTTTTAAAAATGGGTGATATGACCCTGAGCAGAAATCCCAAGTTCAACAACAAGGTCACCACAAAGCCATCGGGCCACCAATACATTCAAGGCAACCGTATAACCAGAGAATACAGTTCTCTTTTTGATGAAGTGATCTACTGCAATGACCTTAAGGGTCTCTGGCACAATGGGAAGATTCCTCAAAGGCCTCCTCGGGAATTGCAGTGGATGGAGGTCTTTGCCCCATTCAGAAAGAGTGGGTCCATCCATGGTGCTGTGGTGCACTGTGAAATACACCAGATCTAGTCAATGAGTTGCACACCATTCAGTACTCACGGCGCTTTCTTTCAGTTTACTGGACTGGTATTTGAAGTAAAGCGTCAGAGCAACAGCTTTACTAGATTCTATTTAGGGCCCCATGAGAAGAATACTACTACAGGTTTGATGATGTGCTAAGGCTTGTGCAAGGGATCAGTTTCTGTAGATTGGAATGTAAAACATACATCACCGTGGAGCTTATCTGGGCAATCTGTGCTTTAAAGCTCTCAATAAAATTCTTGCACTGTGGCATAGAGAGCTCCTCTGCAGCCATAGTGTGTGAAAGAGCACATTCATAGCTGCGGGTTGTATAGCACTATACGGTTTCACTCACGCAGCCTTTTGTGATTAGTGAGCTGTTTAGGCTATGGCGCTTGGGACAGATTCAGACAACTGAGTATGCCATGTCAGCATTAACTTGCAGGCGATGTTCGAGCCTTAAGATAGCCAGTGTACATATAACTAGTGCCTGTCTTCGGCTGCTATGACATTTTGACACCAGCTGTATGAGCCTTCAGTCTTGCAGCATGGTTAACCACTCTGTGTCATGAAAAATTGGAGATATCTGACCCAAGTAAATAAATAACGAGGAGTGTGTGAAAGGAAACCTGACCTCAGCCCTAGGGATGCATATTAGTGAAAATCCTGCTAACTTAGCAGATTCAACAGCAAACAGTGAGTAGTATGGCAAGAGAAAACTATTCAACAGTGATACCAAAATGTAGGCATGGGCCTGCTAATTGGCTAAATGACAGGAGACGTGGAACACTCTATGCAGACAACACAGAGGGAGAGCCCAACCAGATGGGGTGCATGAGTAGTGAGTGCAGCTTACTGAGCAACAATACAGGAAGTTCACAGAAAACTAGTGAACAATGCTTTAAGATATGAGGATAATAGCGCTAAGACAAAGGCAATTCAAGGTAGCGGACACCTCTGGGTTTCACAGCATTTCACTAGAAATGGCTCCAGCTTTGGAGGACAGCTTCAAGTGCAGTCACAAGCTGCTACACAGAGAGCTGCATATGGTGTACATGTGGTTGGATAGGTACAAAACAAGAAGAAGAAACGACAAGATGGCTGTATACAGAGGTATTTGTTGTAAATATTGTGTCATACACTGCTTTCTGACTTTGGTGAAAGGTCTCAATATGAGAATGTATTTGGGTGGTTCTTACTGGTGGTTTGCAGCAGCGAAATCTAACAAGACCTTCATTCACTGTAAGAACAGAACATTTATCCTGTGACTATGGCTTGGAACTGATTACTGCTGGAAGCTTCAGATGCACCAATGATAACAAACACACACTAATTCATCATTTGCATGCCTCCATGAAGCACACACACCCAAAGGAGACTGAAGAATAGATAAAATAAGTAACTACTGTAACAAGCTTATTTTTACCCCTTATGTTTTCAAGATGTCCATGCAGCCATCCGAGATTCTAGTTATCACAATATCACTAGAAACGCACAGCTGAATGTTTGTAGGATTTATATAGAATTATCATTCTAACCAGCAGATGAACTGATTAGATTTTGTAACAGATCCAAATGGGTCAAGGTCCCACAAAGTCAAATGTCCAATTAGTTCTCTTCAATAGCTTCCGTGATGTTTGCCATACAGAGATGTTACGCATTATGTTCAGGAACTCAAGGCTCATTTTTGGGGGTAGAGGTATCTCTCTCTAAGCCACTGGCATGGAGCTCTACTTGCTTTTTAACAAGCTTTAATAAGCTCTATTAGCTATTGGACTTTGCTGTTTTTCCCTCAATCGAACACAAAAAATGTTAACTAGCTTTTTTTTTTTCCTTTTTATGTGTTAAATTGCAAAGTGACAGTGAGGTAATTTTTGTCAGTTTTATGCTGTATTCTGCTCAGCTTAGACGTTACCACGTGTCCCTGATCTGTGCAAGCTAACTTATTGGACTACTAAGAATAATTCCTAACAACAGTGCAGGCTGATATGTGTGGTTAAGCAGGTGGGATTCAGGAGTAATTCGTGTTACAGTCACTGTGTCAATATACATTATGCCACAAATTATAATCATATTAAATTTTTACATTTGTTTTGCAAAAAGTCTATGGTGAAAAGAATTTCTTTTCTTTCTGTGACTATTAGACAAGACATGAAAGATATGAAGCTAATCACCACAATAAAAACCTACTGAATTCACAACCATAGCCAAGCCCAGATACTTAGCCTGCTTGTTCCAGCTACCCAGGCTACTGATTTGTCCACACCTGAGGCTGTGTCCAGGTTTAAGGTGTTGAAACAAATTAAAATTTATACGCATTTCAGACATCCTTAAAAGGGGAAGAATGTAAAACAATATGAAACAGCAGTAAATGGTACCAGCAACAGAATAATATATAGTGTAAAGCAGTGAAGTGATAACCAACACTTGATCCCAGAAAACAAGCTGAGGAAGGCCACAGGATTCGTAGCTTCACAGTGTGAATCAGAGGTTCCCAAACTAGGGGTCATGACCCCATGTGGGGTCGCTTAATTTACAGATGTTTTATGCATTTTATGAACATTGCTCTAACTATGAAGATAAATTTGTTGCGCTATTCCGAAATGTTACTGAGAATCGCATTCAAACAAGCCGCATTTAAATGAAGAGTGTATGTGCTAGGTTAGTCTTTTTCAGTACCCTGACATGCTGCACCAGTGCAGGAGGAACTTCTCTGTCCATTTACCTCTGCTAGCTCCTCGACAACAGAGTGTGGTTTTTTGTCTGATTAACATCAAGTTAGAGAAAAAAGGCTGGTGAGAAAACGTCTGTTTATAGCTGCTATAACACGTGAGAACAAGAACTAACCCCTTTCACAGATGTTTCACAACATTAAATGTAACTATATATGGACAAAAATATATTTCATTCTTTAATAAATCGAAAGATTTTAAATGTTGACAAATGTTTGCTGTGGTATAAGAGGAATAAAACACTTGGGGACATGCTGTCTTTGGGGTGGTGACAGTAATTCCACTTCATTACTGTGCCATGAATTATTTTTCTAAAGCAGCATGACATCGAGTGATTTACTCCTTAGTTAATATGTCTACATTGTTGTTTTTAAATGTATTTTAATATGACTATATTGTATGAGGTTTAAAATGACTTTTTTTGGTAACAACTTAGTAACAAGATTTTTAACCTTTCACTAAAATGTGAAATATCTTACATTTTAGATCTTAGAAAATACAGTCAAGAAAATAAAAATAAAGTATATATAATCATATACAAGGTGGAATTAATAGGGTTAAATATCTGTCCCTACTGAGTAATATCATCTTATATTAGTAATTAATTTAGATTGAGAGACAAAATCAAACTGTTTACAGAGTAATAAAGTTTAAAAATTCACTTTCTATAATTGTCTCTAATTGAATTAACATAAACTTTAAACACCGTCTGTGTGACGGGTGCAGAGGGGGCAGAGGGGCAGAATGACAGTCACGGTGGGGCAGGAGAGCGGATCTGTTTACATTCTGCCACTTTAGTCACGGCTGCAGCTAAAAGCCTCAGCCTAAACCCAGCACACTGAAGGACAGTTTATAAAAACTACTGCCATGTGAGCTGTGTTACAGTGGGTCGCTGGAGATATAAATGGAAGCTCCAGCCAATACCCATAATCCTCCACTCGCCTGTGTGTGTGTCATCTAGAATGTCCTATAAAAAAGTACAATACTATATTACTGTTTCTTTTTTGAAATGCTACAGTATCACTTGAAATTAATGAAATGTGTAATGAAAACAATATCAAACAATTTTAATCACAATGAAAGTAATGTGCTTTCAAAAACGTCTGACGTCATATACATGCTGTAAACATGTTCCTCATCAGACAGTGAGCTCTTCCTTCTTTACACAGAATTTCATTATAATGCGGTAGCTACATCTTACGGAAAATGTGGAATCAGTACAATCAAGACACAATCATCTGTGCAAACATTATCCTGGCATACATGTTTGAAATTATATTTATTGTAATTTTTTTGTATAGTTTGCATTTACACTGCTGTAACTGCTTCTGCATTATTTACGCTGTTTATATTATCCGTATATTTTGTCCAATCCTTCCGAGTCAAATCCATAGTATATATGGATAGTATATATAGTATATATGGACTATATCCCCAGTCAATAAAGTGATTATGATGTTTTTGTGATACCTGCAGTTTCCTACACTGCTCCAGTCTGTCTACACTTGAACCCTCATTCATTGTTTATCATTCATACCACAAAACTACAAGTATAACAGAATAATAACGAATTATCAGAACAACAGAACACGCACACAGCATATTATCTAATAAAACAGTCCAAACTAACACTCCCTGATCAGTTCTTTTCATGTGTGTTAACTAGCATTAGGAAGTGGTAGCTCAGTGGTTAAGGTGCTGGTCTGCTGATTGGAAGGTCATGAGTTTAAATCCCAGCACCACCAAGCTGCCACTGCTGGGCCCTTGAGCAAGGGCCCTTAACCCTGCCAAATGCCATAAATGTAAATATCTGGGATCAGGATTCTAGAAACTGACTCACATAATCGGTTCCAAAATCTAAAGAAGAAAGATCAGACACAGCTAGCAAAACCTCTAACACATGGGTGAGTCAAATAAAAACCTTAAAATTGGAAGAATTTTTTTCTAGAGGAATAGTTTTCCAGCTCCATGGCGATGACTTGAATAGTATGACTCATTCATAGAGGTGTTTTTCTGCGCAAACATTACAATATTTACAAGCAAATTTGATTTTCTCTGCAATGGTTTCTGGTTGCTGTTTACTGTGACGACTCGGCAGCACAATCGCAAAGCCAAAGCTAACGCTAAGGCTCGCCCACGGGAGCACCACTCCTCTCCGCTTCACGTGTCCAACAGGTT
>CM075014.1:18177-35533 GCA_037576675.1 Pangasius sanitwongsei | reverse complement strand
CTAAATTAGTCCTACATGTACAAGAAATTATATTGCAAATAATTATATTCAAAAGTGGAATTAACAACAAAACAGAAATAATTCATATGGCTCCTACACTGATATTGGCTCACTAGGTCACAAACTAGGAATACCATCAGTTCAAAACTCTGTTGGGAGGGTTTTTCTTTCTTTTTTTTTTTTTTTGGTGTGTGTGTGTGTAAATGCTAACTTAACTACAAGAGGAAGCTGTGGGTACCCGAGCACCTGCCCCTTTGCCCCTCGATATCTATAGTGCCCTTTTATCACTGATCTGTCCTCATTATTGCCCTGCCCTTCCAGAGATCTGTCTGAGTACTGACATCTGCTGCTAGTTTCTGGTCTCGTTACCAGAGTGTATATAAGCCACCTCTTCTCAGCCTTTCTTTGTGAGGCCTTGCACCTCCATGTGCCCCGCCCTGCTCCTGGTTTCACCCGGTTTGGTTTTGTTGTATACCGCTACTGGTTAGCATTAACTCTTAATTTAGCTTAGCTTAGCATTATCATTCCCTTATGCCACATTTGTGTTCTGTCTTTTTTGTCTGGTATTTTTGCCTGTTTATTTTTAAAAATCCTCTGTACTAGTGTCTATAACTGTCTGGGTCATTGCACCTTTTTGAAAAGGTTCTGTTCAGTGCTATACAACAGAGTGCTATACAACAGCAGTATTGTCATATGTCCTGCAGAGAGAGATCCATCCATTACTAATACAAAAGAGATTACATTGTGTGTGTGTATTTCCTTTTCTTTTTGTATAACATGTTTTTATTGTTTTTTGTAAACATATTAAATATATAGACATTGCCATCAAGCAGCTGCATTAAACATGAGACACTTTTTGCTGCCAATATTGCTCCTACACTACACAATAGTTTACAGTCCATTGTACAGTAGCTGTCCTGCACAGCACTGCTATGTTGTCTTGGGTGTTGTTCTGTGTATATTGTTTTGTGTATTTACTGTCCTTCACTCATCTCACACTGCTGTGCGTTAGCACTTTATGTAGTCTTGCGTACTGTTATGTGTTGTCCCATCTCAGTGAGCACTGCTGTGAACTCTGACTTTGCAATAATAATACTTAGTAATAAAAGTACGAAAATTAATGTATGTAAAATGGTAGAAAATAAAAATAGTGAGAATATATATCATTAAATAACGTTCTTTTCATAGGAGAAAAAAAGGGGCACAGTCACAGTTGAGAGGAATAATTCAGGGCAGGTCATCCTCTAAAAACTGAAGAAAAGATTTTACCCAGATTTTATGAAATACGTGCCTTTTCTCTTTGATTATATTGGCAAATCTTTCAATTGCTAAATATGTAGGAAGCTCTTTTTTACAAACTGTTAAAGAAGAACAATTTTCACTTTTCCAATAGATGGCAGTCAAGCTCTTTGAAGAATAAGCTTTTATTGCCAAGTGTGTTCACACACACAATCTGACTTGGTATGAAGCTTCCAAAACACACATACCAATAAGATGGCTGACATAATAATACAATTTACAAATAATAATAATAATAATAAAAGAGAATATCTAACACTGTACAGTAGACACAATAGGCTTAAATGGGATAGATATATGTACAGATATAATACAGCTGTGTGCAAGGTGAAGGCAATGGCAGAAGCATTAAGGATATGTGTACAAGTAGTATAGTAAAGAATGAATTTACATATTGCACAAAAAATTGTATCTACAGAGAGGTATTACACTAAGAAGGACCTAGAAGTAGTTAACTGTTCATGAGGGAAATGGCTTGTGGGAAAAAGCTGTTCTTGTGCCTGGTTGTTGTAGTGGTCAGGGCTCTGAGCCGCTGGCCGGGTGAGAGGTGTCTGAAATGATTTTACCTGCTGTTTCTTCACTCTGGATGAGTATAGGTCCTGTAGGGTGGGCAGGGGAGCACCAATAATCCTCTCAGCAGGACTGTCCGTTGAAGTCTTCTTATATCTGATTTGGTACCTGAACCAAACCAGACAGTAATTGAAATGCACAGAACAGACTCGATGACAGCTGAGTAGAATTGGGTCAGCAGCTCTTGTGGCATGTTGAACTTTCTCAGTTGGCAGAGGAAGTACAATCTCTGCTGGGCCTTTTTCAAGATGGAGTCTATGTGGGTCTCCCACTTCAGGTCCTGTGAGATGGTAGAGCCCAAGAACCTGAAGGACTCCACGGTGGTGACAATGCTGTCCAGGATGGTAAGTGGGGGCAGTGCCAGGGGGTTCCTCCTGAAGTCCACTATCATCTGCACTGTTTTGAGGATGTTCAGCTCCAGGTTGTTTTGACTGCACCAGACAGTCAGCTGCTCAACCTCCCTTCTGTATGCAGACTCATCACCTTCGTGGATGAGACCAATGACTATAGTGTCATCTGCAAACTTCAGGAGTTTAATAGAGGTGTCTGAGGAGGTGCAGACATTTGTGTAGAGGGAGAATAGTGGTGGGGAGAGCACACATCCCTGAGGAGTGCCAGTGCTGCATATAATAGACAGCAATTTAGTAACTTCCATTTTTTCTTTCTTTTTGACAGTGTTAATGGGACAAGACCAAGGATACAAATATTAGCGTACACAGGCATCTGGTCAATAATTTTGGAAATTTTGTTATTTCTTGCCAGAATCTGTCCAGGGGTTCACATACCCAAATGCAATGAAATAAAGTGCCCTTTTATAGTTCATGCGAATGTCTGGGTTATTAGAATTAAACTTATTTTGCCTTTCAAGTGTTACATTGGATCTTATAAGCCATATACAGTGGCTCCAGAAAGTATTCACCCCATGATTATTTCAATTTTGCCAGATTGCAACATCAAATTTAAGCATAGCAGAATAGGATTTTTTCTACTCCTTCTGAAGTGACTCTCTACAGAAATAAAATTTAATAAGATATTTAGAGGTCATCAGAATTATTTACTACTTATTATTACTTATTTTAATTATTAAAGAATGAAATATCCTCCCCCCTCAGTATGAATTGTCCTTTTGCAGAAATTACAGCTTTGAGTTGCCTTGGATGTGTCTCTATGAGTCTTTCACATTTTTATTTCGGGTTTTTCTTCCATTCCTCAAGGCAATTTTTTTTTCCAACTCTGCCAAATTAGAAAACAATGGACAGCAATTTTCAGGTCATGCCACACACTTGACTTGGCCATTCCAAAAAACAAAGACTTTACTTCAAGCTATTCCATTGTAGTTTTTCCCTGTGCTTTGGCTCATTGTGCTGTTGGAACATTTATGTTTGCGCCCTAAACGCAGATGTCTCGCTGACTGGAACAGGTTCTCCTCAACAATTTGTTTATATTTGGTTTCTTCCATGTTGCTGGTGATGACAAGATTAAACACTAGTTCTAATTTTAAATTTCTAAAAGAAAGGGTGGTGAATACTTATCATGTGGTTTTTAGATTTTTATTTTTTAATAATTCTGATGACCTCTAAATATCTTAATTTTATTTCTGTAGAGAGTCAGTTCTGCGATCTCGCTGGAACTGTATGTGGGCTCTAAGGTCATCCAGTTTGTTGTCAGTTGACTGGACATTAGCTAACAATATGCTGGGCATTGGTGTGGAGTGTTCCCTGGCTCATACCAGGTTCCTCACATTGGCTCTTTTTTCCCTCTTCATCTTTGCCACCATCTCAGGAGAGTAAATCCATTGTTTACCTGGCTCAGACTGATCTCTAGAGGCCAGTTGACGCCGGGCTGAAAACGGGAATTATAATGGTGAGTAAAGTCTATTCCGGTATTGAATAAAGTTTGTTGGTCATATGTTATATGTCAGTGGGCTAACTCAATGATAGCGCAAAAATAAGATAAACAAGGTAAAATACACAAAGTTTGCAGCGTGAATTGTGAGCACTAACATAGGCAGCCTTCCCTAGAGGCGCCATTTTGGGGGGCACTGTGACAAAGACTACGGAGACCATGTGGTATGGGCAGTTTACCAGTGGGTAGTGTTCGGGTTACCTTGGACTGAACATAAATGATGCATGCAGAGATGAATTTCTGGATATCGGAGAGAATATGGGGCCACCAGTACTTCCCCTAGAGAACTTGGTGTGTTTTGTGGGTGCCCAGTGTCCGGTAGCAGGCGAGGTGTGTGCCCAGGTGATGAGTTGGTGATGAGGGGGTTCCAGGACAGGTGGAGCTCCCATAGCCCCTGCATCTAGACCATTAACAGTGACAAGGGTCTCCAAAGGTTTGACTGGGACACCGGTCTGGGATGCTAGTTTTGCATCTAGAAAGCTGCCATTGGCACCTCAGTTGACCAAGGCTTGCAAGGGAATGGAGAGCTGGTTGAGATAATGTAGGTGGAGACATGTAGGTGGAGAAGGGGCACTGAAGAGGAGGTAGTCTGGTTCACCAGTAGCCCCTCATCTACTGGTGTGCCCCCTCTTTTGGCCAAAACGGGCATGTGGCAAGGAAGTGGCCCAAATGACTGCAGTAGATGCACTCACCCACTTTCTGTCTTCAGTCGCGTTCTGCAGGCGTAAGCCAAGCCTGAACCAGCTGCACAGGGGGCTCCTCTCTGCATGGAGTGAGGCTTGAGGATGCTTGGGGATGGGGTGGCCGCTCGATGGCCGAGTTGACAGGATAGCAGGAAGGCTGATGGGAAGCTGGAGAAGAGAGTGGCCAGTTGGATCTCTCCCTATGCCGTTATTGCAGGCAGTTGTCAAGTCTGACAGAGAAGGAGATAAGTGAGTCGAGGGAGTCGGATTCACCTTTAAGGGCCAATTCATCCTTAACCTGGTCATTGAGGCTAATCAGAAACACCCCCTGGAGAGCCGCATCATTCCAGCCAGACTCTGCAGCTAAGATATGGAACTCCACTAAGTGTTCAGCCACACTGCAGGGCCCCTGGCGAAGGGAGAGAAGCTGTTTAGCGGCCCCCTTTCTTGGACAGGGTGGTTGAACACTCTCCTTAACTCATCGGTGAAAGAAGAGAAGGATGCACACATAGCAGTTTGCCTGTCCCAGATGGCCATGGACTACACCAAAAAATTTCCCCTTAGCAGTCCCAGGGGATAAAAGATTTTGGCCTTATCGGTAGCATAAGATAGTGGTCATTGGCCAAACACTAGGAAGTACTGGGGCAAGGACTTACATTTCCCCAAGTCGTGTATAGTTCAGGGTTGGGGCATGAGCTTCGCACAGCGGGTGGGCTGGATAGGTGAGGGTGAGGCTGCAGGCACAGGCTGGCTAGACCGGGGACCAGGAGACATCTGAGAGAGCTGGGCAGAGATAAGGCTTAGCAGCTGACTAATGAATGAGATCTGTCCTGACATGGTGCGTGGTGCTGGTCATGCTTTCCAAGGAGCGCGTCGTGGCTAGAGACGGCCGAGTACAGGGGATCTGATTCTGCTGGGTCCATGTAGGCCAGATTGTTCTGTTATAGCCTATAAAAGGTTTGGCCCCGAAAGCAGAATGTGGACTCAGGGACTAAAGGTTATTGAAGGATAATGAGAATAGAGATGTGTGGCAAAGGGGTGTGGCTAGGTGTGTCTGTTGAGGCTGGGGCTTGAACCTGGATGGCAAGGCTGGGGCTCAAACTCAGGTCAGAGTTGTGGGAGTCAGGTGCTCTATCCATGAACCATGGGGAGGGGCCAAGCAGGGCTGGGCATAGTGGAGTGCAAGCATGATGAAGAGCAGGTGTGTTTGCTGATTCGATCAAGAGGGGGAGCAGAGTGGAGCATAACGCCCAGGAACACACCCATGAACACACACACAAACAGGAAGTGAAGGAGAGACAAACATGAGAAACAAAAGGAAGGGGAGAAAATAGCGAAACAAAAGGGAATGGGGAAACAACAAGAGTCTACGCCCTGAACATGACAGTTACATGTATAAATGAAGGATTTTTTGGCTGAATGAGAGTAGAGCAATTGAATATGCAACCTTCTAGCTTGCCACCATGTTGGATTCCTGTTGTATAATAACATAATTAGTTAACAATTACCATGCCTCAACAGGATTCAGTGTCAGTCATTGCTAGTAATAACAGTAAAATAACATGTTATTTTTTGTAACAGAGAATCATAGCACAAGGGCTCAAAAAGAAAGAACAAATGATGAAGTGTGTGCCAGTGAGTAACATCTAGATCATGAATATTCTCAGCTTCACTGATCACATAAAAATGTCATAATAATACAAGAAATTGAAATAAAGTACTATAGACATAATAAAGCATCACAGATATGACTCTTAGTGGGTGAAGGATTTCACCTGGATATATAAACAAGACTGGTGGGATTTACCATTTATCACTTTTTTTTAATTAACCTCATACATTTTTCTCTCAGTTCTAGGTTTATTTTGATTTATTATTAACACTTAGGTTTTTTTTCACAAAAGGCTTGTAGAAGTACAAGAAGGAAAGACATTTTAATAAATAATCATATTATTTAACTATAAATAAACTATATACTAAATAAATGAACTATAATTAAAATATTATTATATAAATTTAATAATAACAGTATTCAATATAGAATTAGAGTAAGGTATTTCTACTTAAATTAGCATTTTCAGACATCAATGATGTTCAAGAGTGGTTACAATTTTATAGGCTAACAACATTAAACTGTTTTTAACATGAGTTATACAACATAATGATTTTAAATGCTAAAGTAACTATTAACTATTTATGGAACAAATCATTGGAAAGCAATTAGTAAATAAGAAAGTTCACCTTAACACTATTCTGCTACTCAGCTGAAAATTTCATATTATTAAGACTATTTAAGACACACAGTTCAGCCGATGGAAAATGTTTTTCTTATGTCAGGCCTAAACTCAGCAATAGTGTTCCAGAGAACAAAAAAAACATTAAATCTGTACTGAAAAATGTAAATTTAAATGAAGATATATCTGTGGTTCTGATTCTTTTACTATAGTCAGTGTTTCTAACACCCTTGATCCAGGAGACTGTTTTTTAACCGTGATTACATGCCGGTATAATCCTACCATACTAAAAATAAGAAATTATCATACATGCGAAGCTATATAACACATCACCTAGGAAATAACCGTTTTTCAAGTATTTCAGTAGTGTTCTGAAACCTACCTGAAATGTGCGGGAGGTGAACGCTGCTGTAACTTTTTTACGTGTGTGTGTCTTTCAGAGACTTTCTGCGGTGCCTGATTAACGGAGTTGATATTTGTCCTCTTTTAGGCTTAATGACTTAATGCAAAACACCTCCTTATTTCCCTACTTTCCAAATCAGAGTGAATGGAAATCTGAGATTAGGTGTGCCACAACTGAAAAAATGCAGGACTGGAGAAATCACAGAGTAGCACCTGTAAAATTACCCCATGGAATTAGTAAAGTGTTGGACCCCCACAGACTGCCAGAAGAGGTTCAATATGAATTTGCATAGATTTACTGAAGTGTTTTGTAATCTCGATCAAAATCATAATGTGCTAGTACAAATAGGTCAGGGTCTATGGATTCTATTTAGGCTAAAACTATGTTACTTTATACAGCAAAGAAAACAGAGTCATCACAGCTATTCTAGGAATATTATCTACATGAGCTTCAAATGAGAGACATTTACAAACACATGAGGAAAAAATTATGAACACAGCTGCACAAATGAGCTATATAATGTCAATGTCACTATCAGTTTATTTATAGAGTACAATTAAAAACAACAGCAGTTGACCAATGTGCTGAAAAATGAAAACAAACTACAAAAACAGAACATAAAACATACAACATAACACACTGTATAACAATAACAATAAGTCAATATTAATTCCTCTTGGTCATCGCCCGGGTTAACAACGACCGCCACTGTGTCTCTGTACCCCACCACAATAGATTTGAAATGGAGTAATCAAGATGCGATTGAAGTGTAGACTTCCAGCTAAAAAACATCACACATACATTACTATAATAATCGCTCAAACACACGCTCAAATATGCATATCAAGTTTCAGAAAGAAATAATTATTTTAGTGTGAAGACGTGTTTTTTGTAAATAGCCTAACAGCCAATCGATAAACTGTTATTACTGTTTCAGCCAATCACGGAATGTTGGGAGATGGGAAGCTGAGTTTACTTGCGCTAGTGAAATAGAAACTAATATCTTTGATTAAATATTTTAAAAAAGCAAGAATGGAGTCTGAAACTACACTCGATGATTCCACCAGCACCTCCTCTCAGCCGGGGTCCATCCTCCAGACAAGCAACCCACCGGCTGATTTATCCGCACTTAATGAACCACCTGCTCAGCCCCATTTCCGCGAGTTTCCACGCACAACAAAAAAACGGCAAGTCCACTAAGTGGTACACAAAGTTCCCGTTTCTAGAGTATAGCATAAAAAACGATGCTGTGTACTGTCGTCATTTTAATGACACGATGTTCGAGGGAGTGTTTAAGGATTTTATTTATAAATTAATTTTGTTGTATTCATGAAACTGTTGGCTATCGATAAATAACAATTAACTAATCTTAATTGTCAAATTATTTTTATACCATATTGTAAAATTATTTAATTTGAAAGTAGGCATTGAGGTCCACCCTATTTCACCAAGGTGCACTCACTTTAAAATTTCTGGCCTCGCCACTGGTGTGTACATCAGCATAGATGAGACTCTCAAGACAGTGTTTTGCTAAGTGCAGCAGCTACAGGAAGCCAGGGAAGGGAATGCAGCAATGGGGTAATTGGAAAAATTTGGGTTAAAAAGTTATACAGCTGCATTCTTGATCAGTTGCAGGGTTTGGATGACACGCAGGGGCAGATTGGCCAGGAGCGAATTGATGTGAAAAGATTGAACAAACATGGAGATACATGGCCTCCATACTAAACCTGATGCAATTACACATAAAATAAAATACACCAATGTAGGAAATGCCGAAAATGTTGTATAACATGCAATTTGGACATATAGTATAGTATAGTACTTAAGGAAGTACTTAAGGTACTTCACAAAATAACTATGTTGTTTATTAGCTGCCAATTATCTATTATGTCAAGAACGATTTTGTGGTCAACCTCATCAAAGGCAGATGAACATGTACTTTCAGTGCTGATGTTTTGCCACACATTTACATGCCACATTTACAGAATGTGTCTCAACAGGCCAGTGCAGTACCTGTACCTACCAGCAGAGGTCACTGTCTGTAGAGTTTTAATTAGAAGTTCACTTCCTGTTTACTTACTGGTTTGTCACTAAATATGCATACTGTTCACATGCAATTTTTGTGAAGTCTCCAATGTTATGTAAGTTCTGAGATGTGCTTACCCTGATAACTATTTGTGTTTATTTGCCACTTTTGGCTTGCCATTGCCCTCTTGCTTTGATGATTATCACTGTGTTTTATAATTGCTTGGCTAACAGGGTGGAGTGCAGCATTTGGACTGTGTTTTAATAAACTTATAAATGCATCCTCATGGATCCTCACTATTCTGCTGTTTAGATGTACATCATTCAGAGTTATTACTAAGGCAATATCAGTACTACGATTAGTCTGAAAACCAAATTGACAGTTGTCCAAAAAGTTGGTGTATTGGTAAAGCACTACTTCTTCAGTAATGTTCCTTATAACAGGGAGTTTTCAAATGTGTCTGAAATTGGATAGAGGCATGTACATACAAATCAGCATTTAAATATGTATATTGAAAGATAGTAGAGAATGATGCTTAATATGTAATGTACGTAGTGGTGTAATGGTGAATTCCTTGCTGATAATCAGAAATTAATTAATGTATTTAAAATTTAGTTAATTATTTGTGTTCCTAGCATGTTTATTGAGTTTTGGAGATGCTTTTCCTAATAAAACTTCATTTATAATAAAGTAACCATGCCTTAAATATGACAAATATTTATCATTACCTGTTAATATTAAAATAGATTAATTTATTTTATTTTTATAATTTTTAAATATTTATTTATTTATGTAAAATAGGTAACACCTGCTGACAAACTTCTACTGGGAGGACGCCCTGGAGATCATGCCCTGAAAGCTGGAATTTTTGGTTGGATTGCCAGTCCAGGTTATTACATGGCAACTGCACCATTATGGTGAGTAAATAGTGACCCCTACTAGCTGTGATCATGACCACTTAATTTCACTCAGCACATCACATTAGTGCAAACACAAAAAACTGCTCAGCTGTATCTTTTTTGTTTTTGTGTTATTACAGTTAAGATCTTTTAAAGCTCCTATTTCCATAATTCTCTGCAGTCTGCCTAATTTGAATAAAATGCATATTCCTAACCAACAGTATTAAAGGTGTAAAAATTTGTATCCCAGAATGGGTTGAGGTTTGGATTATGTTCATGATCCATGTCTAGCCTAGGGGTCAGTTTAGGATCGCCCTAAAGGTGAGGTTTAGTCTTAGGTTTAGATTTAGGTTTTAAGGCTAGGGCTAAGATTTTGGTTTTAAAATAAGGTTAAGGTTAGGTGTTAGGTTTAGGTGTAAGGCTAAGATTCAAGGTTAGGTTAGGGGTTAGGGTTAGGTATTGGTGAAAGTACAATGATTCCCCTATCGCAAGATTGTTGCGTGGTTGAATAGGGAACGAAGGAAAGTGCACGGGCTGGCACTTGTTAAGCACTGCTATTGTTCCTGTAGTGAACCCCCGCTTGTGGTCTGCTATTTTTAACAAATCCAATCGAGCATAACTCAAGTTGATAGGTTTAGACCTGATTTAAATGTTTACGTACATTCTATTCTGCTGATGAGTCCAAAATTTTTTTTTTTAAATTATATAAATATAGGTCAATCAGGGCTAATAAGGGATGACTAATGAAGGCATTTTTTAGGACACATTATCTGGGGTTCCATTCTTGACATTCCTGGTTGTCTTTGTGGTCCACTTTGAGAATTTCTTTCATCTGGGTGGGGTATTTTTGGGTTGTACCGTGCTTTCTTTTGTTGTTGGGTTAGAGATTGTTCCCTGGTTCTTTTCCTTGGCGTGGTTATATCCTTTTTTGCTTGGTGACTGTGTTGATTTCCTGTAGGGGTTGTTGAATCTCCACCATGACTTAGAGTGAAGATAAGGTACCTGCTTGGTATCCGTGGCTTTATTGGGGATAATTCCTTGGTTGTTTTGGAATTTGCTCCAAACTACCGGTGGCTGAGTTGATGGGAGTTGTCTTAGTTTAAGCCGTGATTCCTGGCTCAGGTTGTTGTGATGGTATTTGGTCAAGAATTTATCCATGGTTGGGTATTGTATTGATGGGGATTGTCTTAGGTTAAGCTGTGAACTCTGACTTGGGTTTTTTTTATGGTACTTGGTCAGGAGTTTATCTGTGGTTGGGCCTTGTTTAGGAGTTAAGAATTCCGTTTGAAAGGTTCCTCCTGGAGTACCATATATGTCTAATTGGGGATGGGTATATTGCTGTTCCTGGTTGATCTATCCCATTTGGTTATGATTGGAGTGTGAAATGGGGTTCTGTTCTGGATATAACTCTAGACTGTAGATTGATCCAAAGTCAGGGTTTTTTCAAGGGGAGGACCAATTAGGGGTTCTGGTATAGTTGCTGAGTTGGGGTGGGACTCTGTTTCAATTGGATTGTCTAACTCTAGTACTCACCTTACTTTTTTCACTACATTGTTGATTGTGTCTTGCTGTATTCTTTTTAGGTTTTTTCTGGACCATTTGACTGCAACATCCCAGGCTTCCATCCAGTGGGTTGGGTTTGCCTCTCTGATGTCATTCTCTATATTTGCAATTGATTCTTTGTAGTGGGTTTCTAGAATTTGTAAGCTATTGTATAACCAGTTGCGAGCATTGCCAAACACCATTAGTTCAGTTGTGAGTATAGGAGTAGCCGGTTTGATCATGGTTTCCAGTCTAGATGCTGTTTTTTTGAGGCTAGGTGGACCTTGGGTATTTTCTGTTGTTAACTCTGTGTTTTTCAGGTGGTGTTGGGCTCTTATGTATTGGTAGTAAATCCAGATCAGTCTCCAAAAGTCCTCGTCTGTTGCCATTTTAAATTCTGTAAAGATAAGAAGGATGTGTAATGATATATTTGAATTACAGCAGAATAAAGAATGCACCACTTAACTAAGTAGAACATTCTGCATGCCTGTCTGGGCTTGCTTCTGCTCACCTATCCTTCCTTCTTACTATCCTTTTTTAGGGGGTAAGAGACTGAACAGGTGGAATGAAGTATATGGTTAGTGCTAGTATTCCATTCGTTTTATTTTTGTTGTTGATTTGTTATTTTGAACAATTTGAGGCTGTTATGTTAGGGTTAGTTTGTCCAAGTGTGTGTTTCGTTGAAGATAAGATCGTTTTTTTTTTTTTTTTGGGGGTAAGATTAAGATTCTATTTCATTACCATTTCTGTGTTCTACTGAATGATTTTAATAAGGAACAATCTTTAAAAATTGGAAGAGCCATCCTTATTTATTTATTTATTTATTTATTTATTTATTTATTTATTCTTTGTTTGCCCATCCATCCTTAACACTATCACCCAGATGAGTGGGAAGTTGGACAGGTATGTTCAGCCTACCAACCATTAAGACTACTTTAGGTCACATAGCATGCTAGGTCTGAAGGCTCTGGCTGGGTTAGGTATTGGTGAAAGTACGATTCCCCCCATCGCAAGATTATTGCGTGGTTGAATAGGGAACGAAGGAAATTGCACGGGCCGGTGCTTGTTAAGCATTGCCATTGTTCCTGTAGCAAACCCCCGCTTGGGGCCTGCTGTTTTTAACAAATCCGATTGAGTATAACTCGATCTGGCTTTAACTTGGTAGGTTTGGAGCTGATTTAAATGTTTAAGTACATTCTATTCTGCTGAAGAGTCAAACAATTTTTTTATATATATATATATATATATATGTATATATATGTATATATATATAGGTCAATCAGGGCTAGTAAGGGATGACTAAGGAATTTTTTTAGGACACATCTTCAGTAGTGTACCTCAGAGTCATCAGGTGTTTCGGCCTTTAAACACTATACTCCTTCATCTGAGGCGGACAGCCGTAGGTCGATCACTCCTCAGCTTGTGTCCAATTGGATTAATCAGTTAATTAATTTTAACTTATTTAATTATTTGTGATCCTACCATATTTATTCAATTTTGCATATGCTAACTCTAGGTTATGTTTCTATGCATATTTATTCAATTTTGCATATGCTAACCCTAGGTTATGTTTCTATGCATATTTATTCAATTTTGCATATGCTAACACTAGGTTATGTTTCTATGCATTTGCCATATAATGGCATTACCATGCTCTATAACCATTAAATTTAATTTAGTGTTATTTATATAGTTCCTAATCTTGGAAATAAATTAGGTTGAAAATTTATCCATCCATCTATCTAGCCAGGGTTTTTTGACTAAGACTAGAGTAACATGTGTAAGATTCTACTAATTTTAACCTCCTATCCTATAAAGTTATCAGGAACCTAAAATAAGAGTTGTCTAATTACTAAAAAGTGTGGTGCACAATGGACTGGTGTATGAGTGGTGCTAATTACCAAGTAGAAGACTTGGCCCCATTTAAGGTCTGTTGGCCTCAGACCACCGCCTTGCGTGCTGTCCTAGTGGACCCAGGGAGGCTGGCTACTTACCTTGCCCTGCCCAGAATGACTCTTGTTAACACCGCAAGGTTTCCTGAGTCACCCAAGCAGAGCCTGCGACTAGGTCCACCCAGCTAAGATCTGTCTATCTATCTTAACCAAGCCTCTCTTCGTTAACAGCACAAGGTATCCGAGTTGCTTGGCAAGGCCCTATCTAGCTAAACCAGGGGTCTGGAGGTAGGTCCCATACAATACGTCACCTCCAGATGACCCTGGCTGGGTATCAATCCAGCAGATGACTTCCCTACCTGTTCAATCTCACAAGGAGCTGGACTCTTCAGGAAGCCATCGGGCTTCTACTGGATTGGGTCCCCAGGGGTTAAGCAAACGCCACTGGATTCTTTCCTTATTTTACCCAAAAAGCTGTTGCTTATGGAATAAACTCTGGAAAGAGATCAGGCTTCTACTGGTGTAGCTGCCCCCCAAAAAATGGAGTGCAAGAAGCCAAGCTGAATCAAGTCATTAATACGGAATGGTGTCCTGGATAGGGTGAATTCTAAAATTTTTTAGATTACCCATATCCTGCATTTAGGAGAGTCTACTGTGTAGAAAGAAAAAAAACGGTGTATGAATAGCTCAAATCATTGCAGAGATATTCACGTTTAAAGTCATTATGAAAAAGGACCAAGATCCTTTTTCCGCATATATAAAAGGTGCAGCAAATAGGAATGAGAGCTGTGAATAATAATTAATTTTACACCTATCCTTAGTGGAAATCAATCTGATCTTCACCTGTGTCTTCACACAGGCCTTATTGAAGACTTATTTAATGCATTTCAGGACACATCATCAGCAGTGTACCTCAGAGTCGTCAGGTGTTTCGGCCTTTCAAACACTGTACACCCTCGTCTGCGTCCCATAACCAATTGGATAGTGTTTACATATTCATTCTTAGTTTAACTAATTAATTTGATGAGGTATTTATATATATTTATTTATTTATTAAAAATGTTTTTTTCAATTATTTGTGTCCCTAGCATGTTTGTTTGGAGCTGCTTTTCCTAATAAAATGCTACTTATAATAAATTAACCATGCCTTAAATATAGCAAATATTAAACATTATTTGTAAATATTAAAATAGGTTTACTTATTTATTTGTTATTTTTATTTGTTTGTTTAATTATTTATTTATTTTTATTTGTTTTATTTTATTATTTTATTAATTTTATTTATTTATTTATTTTTTATGTGTTTTTTATTTCCTACATGTAGGTGCAGTTGAGAAACTTGCCTCTCTGCAAGTGGCTCTTTGTTAACACCGCAAGGTTTCCCAAGCCACTCAGAGTTTTCTGCCCCGCGAGGTGGGTGGGCGCCGTTAGTCCCAGCGGATGACCCCGATGCAGGCCAACAAGCTTCTACTGGGCAGATCCTCTGGAGATCACCTGCCGAAAGGGCTGAGCAATTTCCAAATTGCTGGAATTTTGGGTTGGATTGCCAGTTCATGTCATTACATGGCCAGCTCTGCACCATTATGGTGAGTAAATAGTGACACCTACTGGCTAAGATCATGACCGGCTAATTTCACTTGGCAAGTGAAATGCTTGCAAACATAAAAAACCGTTAGGGCCTATCTTTTTTTGTTTTTGAGGTATTGAAGATAAGATATTAAAAGACCCTACTCCCACAATCCTCTGCAGTTTGCCTAATTTGAATAATGCATATTCTTGTCCAATTGTATTATAGGTGTTTAAATTTGTGTTCCAGAATGGATTGAGGTTAGGATTACGGTCATGATCCACCTGTATTCTAGGATAAAGTTTAGGATGACAGTTAAGGTAAGGGTTAGGTTTAGGCCAAGGGTTAGGTCTAAAAACAAGGGTTAAGTTTTTGGGGATAAAAAATAAGGTCAGGGTTAGGATTAGGTGTTAGGGTTAGATTTAAGGCCAAAATACTAGGGTTGTGGGTTTTTAAATTTTATTTATTTATTTATTTATTTATTTATTTATATTTTAGGCTTAGGGATAGGGTTCTGGACATTGGTCTAAGTTCTAAGGGTAGGGTTAAGTGCTAGGGTTAGGAGTAAGGCTAAGATACTAGGGTGGAGGTTAGGTTTAGGTTTAAGGGTTAGGTGTTAGGTGTTAGGTTTAGGTTTAAGGCTGATATTAGGGTTAAGGTTAGGGTTAGGTGTTAGGTTTAGGTTTAAGGGTTAAGGTTAGGGTTAGGTGTTAGGTTTTGGTGTAAGGCTGATATCAGGGTTAGGGTTAGGTGTTAGGTTTAGGTTTAAGGCTGATATTAGGGCTAAGGTTAGGGTTAGGTGTTAGGTTTAGGTGTAAGGCTGATATTAGAGTTAATATCCTATGAGCCCAATAAAGCCTCTATAAACCCTATAAAGCCTCTGCACACCCAATAAAGCCTCTACACACCCTATAAAGCCTGTATACACCCTATAAAGCCTGTATAAAGCCTCTATTAACCCTATAAAGCCTCTACACACCCAATAAAGCCTCTACACACCCAATAAAGCCTCTACAAACCCTATAAAGCCTCTACACACCCTATAAAGCCTCTATACACCCTATAAAGCCTGTATACACCCTATAATGCCTGTATAAAGCCTCTATTAACCCTATAAAGCCTCTGTACACCCTATAAAGCCTCTACACACCCTATCAAGCCTCTACACACCCTATCAAGCCTCTACACACCGTATAAAGCCTCTACACACCCTATCAAGCCTCTACACACCCTATCAAGCCTCTACACATCGTATCAAGCCTCTACACACCCTATTAAGCCTCTACACATCCTGAAAAGCCTCTACAAACCCTGAAAAGCCTCTACACACCCTATCAAGCCTCTACACACCCTATCAAGCCTCTACACACCCTGAAAAGCCTCTACAAACCCTAAAAAGCCTGTACACACCCTATCAAGCCTCTACACACCCTATCAAACCTCTACACACCCGATCAAGGCTCTACACACTGGATCAAGCCTCTACACACCCTATCAAGCATCTACACACCTCTGCACACCCTATCAAGCCTCTACACACCCTATCAAGCCTCTACACACCATATCAAGCCTCTACACACCTCTACTCACCCGATCAAACCTCTACACACCTCTACACACCTTATAAAGCCTCTACACACCCTGACAAGCCTCTACACACCCTGAAAAGCCTCTACACACCCTGTCAAGCCTCTACACACACTGTCAAGCCTCTACACACCCTGTCAAGCCTCTACACACCCTGACAAACCTCTACACACCTCTACACACCCTATCAAACCTCTACACACCTCTACACACCCTATCAAACGTCTACACACCCTATCAAACCTCTACACACCCTATTAAACCTCTACACACCTCTACACACCCTATCAAACCTCTACACACCCTATCAAGACTCTACACACCGGATCAAGCCTCTACACACCGGATCAAGCCTCTACACAACGGATCAAGCTTCTAAACACCCTATCAAACCTCTACACACCCTGTCAAACCTCTACACACCTCTACACACCCTATCAAGCCTCTAGACACCCTATCAAGCCTCTACACACAGCCTCTAGTTTGATAGGGTGTGTAGAGGCTTGACAGGGTGTGTAGAGGTGTGTAGAGGTTTGATAGGGTGTGTAGAGGTCTGCTAGGGTCTGTAGAGGTGTGTAGAGGTTTGATAGGGTGTGTAGAGGGTTGACAGGGTGTGTAGAGGCTTGATAGGGTGTGTAGAGGTGTGTAGAGGTTTGATAGTGTGTGTAGAGGTGTGTAGAGGTTTGATAGAGTGTGTAGAGGTTTGATAGGGTGTGTAGAGGTTTGATAGGGTGTGTAGAGGTTTGATA
>CM075013.1:25423453-25445703 GCA_037576675.1 Pangasius sanitwongsei | reverse complement strand
ATGTAGATAAATGCATTAGAGTATTACTTTACATTACATTATTATAGCTTTTTCTGTTCATTATCTGCTATGACCCCTTACCCTTCTGTTCTGTGGTGCATAATGCAAAGTTAAAAGGTAATTGACCAGTTTATTAGGAATATCATATTAATACCATCTCGGCTGTCAGTTCTTTGTGACTTGTATTCCATAAAGTATTGGAAATATTCCTCTGAGATTAATAATTGCTGCAGTCATGCTGTGAATCTCCCGTTCTGACGTGCTCTATTGGACTCAGACTGGGGAGGCCACTGAAGAACGCTGAACTTATTGTCAGGTTAATGGGATCAGATTGAGATGACTTGTGATATGGAACATCATCATGCTGTATTTAGCCATTATAAGATGGTAAATTGTGGCCATAAAGTGATGCACATGGTCTTTAGCAATACTCTGGCCTGTGGAATTCAAATGATGTTTGATTGGTACTAAGGAGCTCAGTGTGTGTTGAGTAAACATTCCCCACACCATTACACCACCCCCACCAGGCTGGACTGTTGACACAGCAGGTTGGGACCATGGATTCATGCAGCTGATGCAGAATTCTGTCCCTACCATCTGCAGCTCTCAGCAGAAAGATCAGCAGTTTCTATAAATAAAAAAATTAATAAATAATAATAATAAGGCACCAGATAATATAGTCCTCCATTTTGACCTTTGCATTGAGAATTTATATGCATTTCGGTTTTTTTTTTTGTAGTAGTTGTTTGTTTGTTTGTTTATTTTGCTATTTGTATACAGATTTCTGTCATTTCTTTTCTATGCCTGAGAGAGAGATAGAGAGAGAGGAGGCGTTCTACCAATAGGCGGGTCAGTCTGATCACGTGACCATGGCTGCCGACGCTACATCCGGTTTCCGGGCCCGGTCCACTTCCTTTCCGCCTGCACGCGCTCTGTGGTGAACACGCGTTACCCCGTTACTCTCCGTGAAGTGAGTGTTCAGATAGAGCTGTGTGTTGTGGAAAAGGATGAAATAATCCCAGCTCGTTTAGTGTGTGTGTGTAGAGTTACTGCTTGTTTTGTGAGGCTGTGGAGTTTGTGGAAGTCGAGCTGAAATTAGAAGAAAAAGAGCAGTTCCTCGCGTTAGCTTTGAGCTAATCTTCAGGCTAGCTCCTGGAGCTCGTGCTGCTGTGTAGTGGATCAGGACAGGGTTTAGAAACACAAAACAGTGATGTTAGAGGAATAAATGTGGACCTTGCAGCAGATAAAAACTAAAATTAGCAGTTAAATTGCGAGTAGGAATGCTCAGATGTTGGTCTCCTTCAAATTAATGTCTAAATCTAAAACACTTAAACAAAATAATAATAATAATAAAGCATACACTCTAAGATAAGCATGAGTTCAGCAGTTTCTCTTCCTGCATGTACTATCTTCAGCTCATTATCTTGTTTTTTTTTTTTTCTTTATCTCGTGATTGTAAAGGGTGTGAGAGAGGAGCTGTAACTGTTGGAGCAGGAAAAGAACCAGAACTCCTACCTGCAGTTGTACACTGCACTGATTTACTGCTGCCTGTGTGTCTCCTTGTTTTTAGAAGATGTGTCTTTTTTTCTCTCTGTCCTTAAAGGATGCGTTACGTAGCTGCTTACCTCCTGGCTGCCCTCGGGGGCAAAGAGAACCCCAGCAGCAGCGACATCCAGAAGATCCTGGAGAGCGTCGGCATCGAGGCTGACGAGACCCGCATGGGGAAGGTGAGCTGAGGGAAGGGGGAAAATTACCCCTCAGGGGTTTTTAAAAAGTGCCGTTTTCAAAGAGAACCTTCTCAACGTTCTTATGATGCGAGAACGGTCGGGTCCAAGCACCACTCGCTTTAGCACCGCTGAACTGTAGCGTGATTTTGAATAACGCCGCTGATTCTAAAGATTGCGTAGTTCCTGTATTATATTGCACAGTGCGGTTCTCGCAGTTCCTGAGTTCTCGAATCTGATTGGTCAGAAGGTGTGCATTATTTCCGCATGGCTCGGGCTGTAGTTCCAGCTGTAACATGAACGACAGGTTTATATTAATACGCTCGTTCTAATGCGTTACCGTTTCTATAGTAACAGCGCATACACGGGGACGCTCCATGTAAATATATTTAAAAACATTGATGTGGTGACACTTTTTAAGGAGACATTTATTTAACATGTACGGAAGGAATTGTTTAAAGCATCAGACATGTCAGAGTCCAGGCTTAACATTTTAACACTAATCCTCTGCTTTAACAGGTCGTGTCCGAACTCAGTGGCAAATCAGTCGAGGAGGTGATTGCTCAAGGTGAGTCTCACTCCACAGGCTTCAAGCTGCACCCAATAACCTCCTCTTTTTCTTTTGGACAAATTGTTTGAAGAAGGTGCAAAACTAGGAATGACTGAACTTCTTCACATTACAAAGCTACTAACTGACGTGGTGTTAATTATTAAGTGTTCTGGTCTAAGGGGAAATAGTTTTTTAAATGAATAAGTGTAATAAACGTCTTTGATGTAAAGGGATGGTTGCTAAGGGCTCTGTGTTAGTCTGCTACCAGCCGCAGTGCTTTAAAGAAAATCGAACTGTGAAATGTGTATTAAAAGGAAGCAGGTAGGAAGTTAAGGCCAGCTTCCCGGGTTTTTAGCGAGACGTAAACAGTAGCGATGTGACGAAGGCGACCGCAGGGTTTCCGTCCAGGGCTTTTGGGTTACTTGTCATGTGGATAAATGAAATATGAGACTGTAGTGAATGATGAAGCGTCACTTGAAACGATCAGGCGCCTCAAACCAGGATAAAATTCTGCATGTGAAAGCCGTCTAGTTAAATTCTTTAAGCATTTTAGACATCACGTGCTCAGACTCGGAGTCTATAGAGTACAGGTATCTGTAACTGGCCTAAAATACTTCCTCAAAAACGCCTTTTCTCTTCTTACTCCTGTCATCTGTTAATGTTCGGCAGTGTTCTGAGAATTCTTACCACGTTTATTTCATTAAAGGAAGCAGTGACTGAACACTGTTTAAGTCTCTGCTCTGCGCTTATGCTTGCATTAATGAAGCGTCTGGTTTTCTCTCCTTTCTCTGGCAGGTTACAGTAAATTGGCCAGCGTGCCAGCTGGTGGCGCTGTTGCGGTGGCGGCGTCTGGTGCTCCCGCTGCTGGAGGAGCCGCAGCTCCCGCAGGTTAGTGGCTCTCCTACTCCCCTGACGTTTTGTACACTACGTCGTCTAGCCAAAACGCCGTGTGTTTGAGATTTCTACCACCCTGAACAGTCACTCTAGGCTTACCTTAACGCCTCGTTTGTCCACCTCGTGCATTTGTTCAGGCGTCTGAGTGCGGCTCTGTGTTCAGTAGCTCAGTGCTCTTCTGTCCTTTTTCAGCTGCAGCTGAGGAGAAGAAGGAGGAGAAGAAAGAGGAGTCCGAAGAATCCGATGACGACATGGGATTCGGACTGTTCGACTAAACCCTGTACTCGGGACCAAAATAAAACGTTTGTCAAAAAAAAAAAAAGAGTCAATGTCATTTATTCTAACATTTTGTATGAGTGCAGTGTAGAGTGTGGGAATGTTCGAGAAAGTCTAAACATAATCGAGCAAGATCTACAGTCACCCAGTAACGTTCAAAAGGCCTGTGAACTTAACTAGAAGCTAATAAGTATGAAAAGTTTATAAAATGGTTTTAAAATGGGAATATTGTACACTGACGTTGAGTTTAAAGATTGTCATGCAGTTAATACAAAAGCAGGAAAGTTGTCATCTTAATGTATTATATTTGCACTAAACAGATTAATTCAGTTTTACATTAGTTCTTACATTAGCACTGGATCTCTATCAAGTTCCTCTGCAGTAGATCAGTAAAATCAGTTCAACTGAATTACGTTCAGTTCGACTTTCCTGGCCACAGCAGTGGACTTTCACTGTCCGCTTCAGTGTATTTTGCAGTATCGGGAACATTTAAAGCAGGTATCAGCTCACAGCTGCCAGTAAAATTAGGCATTTTTTTTATCTTTAGCAGAATATCTAACAATAGATATCGTTCTGGGTGACAGAACAGAGGCTCTAAATCTTCCACAGCTGTGTTCTGTAAAGTCAGATAAGTGTGTTAAAGGCTGTTCAGTATGAAGTAGTGCTGAGTAATGAGTGGTATAATGAGCTCATTGCCAGATATGCTGAAGCATAGAGTTACAGTGGATATAAGAAGCTTACATTCTCCTAAAAAATTGAAATCAATATATATCATATCTTTTTCCACCTTTAATGTAGTAAAACAAATAGAAATGTTGCATAAGTGTGCACACCCCTTAACTAACACTTTGTTAAAGCACCTTTTGCTTGTGATATAGCAGTCTTTATAGTCTTTTTGGGTGAGAGTCTACCAATTCTTAAAGATTATTAACAACAGTGTTCTAAAATATAATGAACATGGCTGAAATTAGTTTACACCTCACTTGGCAGTTGCAGGTTTTTAGCCATATTTGGGTCTTACAACACGATTGCATGTGGTGTTAATGACTGAAGTAGACGCTTTCTGTTGTCTACAAACTGAACAGTGTTGATGTTTCTCTGTACAATATGGCAAATATTGCAAAACTCAGTGCTAGTCTAAATACAGTGTATTTCGTTGTATGGAGAATTTTCTGTCACTACGCCTTTACAGTGTCCATCAAAAAGGTATAGATTTCTTCAGGAACACTTTCAGGTGGTGTGAAACGATGTACTAATTAAAACTACAGTGTAATTCCTGGAACAACGTGAACAACAGCATATGCACAGCTTTTATGTGACCACTAGATGGCAGCTCGGCCTATTGTTCAACCAGCCTAAGGTTGCTTGGGATCCCATCTGGTACCAGCAACAACGAAATCACTAAGATCATATTTTACCTCCATTTTGATTGATGTCATGTTCATGGTAGCAGTTTGAGACGACTTGTGCTTTGTGATGTGGCGCGTTATCGTGCTGGAAGTAGCCGATACGAGATGGTAAACTGTAGCACATGGTCTCAGCAGCAATACTTAGGTAGACCTCCGTATTCAAGTCATGCTCGATTAGTATAAAGGCACCCAAGAAGACGTTCCCCACACCATTACACCACCACCACCAGCCTGAACTGCTGATCCAAGACAAGACGTTTCAGTGTTGGACTGGGAGAAGCAACACTTACTGGAGTAATAAAAAGAAGGATAATGGTGTATATAACATCGGAGGTGATTTACATCTGTTTCTATAAACAGCTGTAAATGAATGATCTACAAGTGCGAACATCAAACATGAAAGTTTTATCTTTCTTTATAGGATTATAATTCAACACAATCTCTTCAGAGTGGAGCTGAAAAGTGGAAGTGAATCTGCGTTTCTGATCTGAACATGGGCCTGCAGGGCTGAGAGGATGGTTTTTTTTTTTCAGGTGTTGCTCCCAAAATAGAGGTGGTTTTATGACTTCCTAAAGTGCAGGTGTGTAAAGAAAAAGACTGGTACAGTGAACAAGCGTGAACAGTGAAAATAAAATAAAATAAAATAATTATTAAAAAAATATGCTCTAGGTATAATTACTGAAGGTACGTAAGGGGGATTCTAGAGTTTAACCTGAAGAGTGTATGGCGTAAGATGAGTGTGCTTGGCTTGATTTGGCTGTAGCTATCAGAAAACGTAATCACGGTGTGAAAAAGCACACTTAGAGAGCAAGGGTTTAGACATCTTCACGCAGACGTTTGTTAAACTGGCTCTTTACCTAAAGCGATCTTTGCAGGCAGACCCCAAGGTCTAATCAGAAAGTAAATAAAAATATTTCCAGGATGTTTTGCTAAAATAAATGTATGATTTCTTAAAGTTGAAGCACAGAAAGATTTAACCAAAACCTGATTTCTTGCCTTTTTTTTTTTTTTTTTGGTCGTTTGCCAGAATTGAACCACAATGACATCCGATAGGTTTACTTCCTCTTTCCTTTGCTCTGTGTTCACTGTCACAGACATTTGGGCTTTTTGACTTTAATGGTTAAAGGGTTTTTATTGTGTTTGTGTCTAATCACTAGGACTGATACACTCATCACTTCCTGCTTTACTCTCATATGAAAATGTCAGTCGTTTCCATAGCAATTCGACTTCCCCATAACAACAACTACAAAAGCCCTCTTTACATAAGGCATTATTACCGAGAATGGTCAGGGGTATATTTGGTCTCAAGGCCACACATTTCATTTGAAATCATATGACTCGATGTAAGTTTCAGGATGCATCAGTAATTTCAGTAATAACATTCTGAATACTGAACATCCATGAAAACCTCGTTCATGTACACTCATGACTGAAGATTAGTTTTATTCCACCTCTAGCGGTTCAGTCTAATCTTAGATTGAGTCCTGGGGAATTTCCTGGCTGAATAAGATGATGGCATAAATGTGTTTTCAGCCCAGTTTCGTGGTTGAGAGTTAGGGGTTATGGTCCCATGCTAGTGAATAGCTGCAGGTTCAAGGCACCTGACTGTAGAAACAAGACCCTTAAATCACTTTCATATTAGATTTTAGGCCCCTCCTTGCTGCTCTATTAAAGATTTAAACTCACTTCTTCCACAAAGTAGAACTCACATCTACATCCTTGGCATCACTATGGGGAGTATCACTGAAGCTCTCGACCTGTATCTGCATGATCTTATGCACTGGGCTGCTGCCACATGATTGGCTGATGGGATAAATTCATGAACCTGCAGGTGTACAGGTGTTCCTAATAAAGTGGACAGTGATTATTTATATATATATAAAAATAAAGTACTGTTATTTAAAAAGTAGTGTTACACATTATTCCTTATTCATTTAGTTTCACATGGAGAAAAATACTAATCTTCAGCAACACTATAGACGCCCTGGCTGTGCGCTTGTCCAACACTGCAAAATGGGTCACAAGGGAATAAATTATAAGCACAGAAATCAATGTGAAGAGAGAAGAGAAAAAAAATAAAATAAAATAAAAGTATTACTTTAAAAATATTATATAATAGTCTACACCACTGCATCTTTCACAAACCCCAAGGGCATGCACCAGGCAGAATGTGCTGCTTTTAGAAGGCTTAAATAAAAACACACACAAAACGTACAGGATCCAGCAACTTTTTTTATTTGATTGGAATACAACTTCAGCAATAAAACAGCACATACAGGTAAATGACAAATCACGAGCAACAGGAAGCAAGCTGGAGCTGGAAACTGAGAGCGCCTGACTGGACCACCGTCTGGGGGAAGGATGGAAAAAGGAAGATGGCAGGATGGGGTAAGTGAAGGTGGCGTGGAGGCGATTTAGCTGCTCTCGCTGCCCAGCGTGTGTTTATCAAACAGATATTCAGCCATGCCGTTCTGAGGCGCTCCCATACGGCGCAGGTTAGCCACCCAATCAGCAAGCTCCTTAATGGACTTCACCTGTTCGTCCAGGTAGTGCGTCTCAATGAAGTCACACATCTGAAAAGACACAGTAAGAATAACGTACGTTTAACCAGGACTCAAATAATCAGTCATGTGACTAGCAGGATGTCCAAAGTCCAGTTCTTTCTACACCAACTGACTGATTACACTGGAAGTTTACAGTGGTGGTTTCTGCCCTTTGTTCAGAGCAGATAAAACCCTGCAGAACAAGTCAAACAAGCTGAAGTCCATCTATTCCTGCTTTGTGAAGGACGTTGGCAAGCTCGGCCAAACCAGGCCCTGGGATTTCCTCATTTCATAATTCTTTTCATCATTTCAAAACGGACCTCATACTTTGTTCTCATGAGGCAGCTGGGTTCAGAGGGTTAAACTAGTGATTAATGCAACAGCAGACCCATCTATCTTTAGCTCATGGGTTTCCCAAGCTAGGGGTCGGGACTCCATGTGGGGACGCTTGATTAAATGAAGTCACAAGATAAACTCAATTTCTTTTTTAGTTTTATTCAACCGTTTTACAAATTAATATTAGAAATACTGAAGATGGATTTTGTGTGCTAATATTTTGAAATGGTTCTGGGAAACCAATACGTACTACTTCAGTCTTTAACTGTCCCTGACACGCTGCAGTCTATACTATTCTAGACTGTTGTTACTGACTACTCACACACCGGTTTCCCTACTACAGTTAGTGGTTTAATTCTAAAAACCTCTCATGTCGCCCTCAAACCTGCCAGAAGGTCTGTTTTGTGTCTTCTGGATTTTCTGAGATTAGCAAATTCTTTTCAATGTAAGGTCAGTGTTTTATATTTAAGACGCAGCTCATGACAACAATCATGAGGACAGAAGCAAGTTTAAGAGAGACAGAGCTCATCGGTGTGTTTAAGGTCGATGTATATTTAAAAAAAAAAAAAAAAAAAAAAAAAAAAAAAAAAAAAAAAAAAGATCGCTGAACGTTCTGCAGCGTGACTTGGAAACATGACGGATGTTATTAGCACAGTAACGTGTTCAGATCCTACAGTCGGGCCGTCTGCCTGAACACAGTTTGGGTAGTTGCAGGCGTGTACTTACGTGAGGGTCGTTGTGCTCGGAGGCCACCTTGTGCAGGTCCAACAGGGACTGGTTGACATTCTTCTCCAGCTGTAATGCGCACTCCAGAGCCTCCACACCACTGCCCCACTCGTCACGCTCCGGTTTCTATCACGCACAAAAGCAAAGAAGCACAAACAAGTCAACAACAACAACAACAACAACAACAACAACGGCATTTCCCCATTCTCTCCTTCATAAAAACATTTCAACTTTCAACTGTTTTTTTTATCTTTCTACCGTGTTATCTTCCTTCAGCCTGCAGGCCATTTTAACCCACTTGGAGCTTTACTGACTCTGAACGATAAGAACTCCACCCATACAAACGGTCAGTATCTGCACTTCGCTTCATGCCACTCCCTAACGGAGCCCTCGTTGTTGAGTATGTGATAAAGCAGCATGTCACTACTTTAAAACAACCTTTAAAATCAAAGTGTACATAGCTAGATGCTAAAAAAAAAAAAAGAACAGCATGCTGCTGTAGCTAGCTGCAATGTAAATTAGGGGATCGTAATGTGCCAGTAGCTGCTAATTCACCAAAACACATCAGGACGTGATGTGTAGCGATGCCAGATAAACCTGCATATCCCCTGCTCCAAAGGCTAAGAGAACTGCGATGCAGCGCTCTAACAGAGTCTGCGTTCTAACTTTCGGGACGTTTCATCAGACGTGCTGTAGTGTATAAGATGTATGCAACACAGCTAATATTTTAGCACTTCCCCAAGCCAACTAATTCACTCTGCTATAATACCAGCCCTGCTTCTGTCACATGCTGTTTAAGGTCAGTTTCATCATAGCATCAAGAGAGTTTTTCTCCTTATACCATAATTACCTCAAAAAATCTCTCATGAAAACTGAAAATTCTCTTGAGTACACGTGATCATTTTCAGTTTTCAACTTTTTAAAAAAAAAAAAAAAAAAAAAAAAAAAAAATGTACCCTGATGTCCTGCAGGAAGATTCTTCCTCCCCTCTGGTTCTGGACTTTCATCAGTTTCTCTGCATGCTCGCGCTCCTCATGCGACTGCTTGCGGAAAAACTTGGCGAAGTTGTGCAGAGCCTGGTCGTCTCTGTCGAAGAAGTATGACTGGGGAAAAAAAAAAAAAAAAAAAAAAAAAAAAGTTACTCATTTACACGCTGAACTCAGTGCTCCTTCCCATCATGCATCACTCCATGGGTAATAAACACCCCCCCCCCCCTCCCCCTCCCATTTGGACAGATTAGATAACTAAACGTTTACTTCCCCAAATCCATTCGGTCCATGTGACAGTGAAACATTTCCACTCTTTTGTCATGCGAAATGATTTATGACTTTTTTTTTTTTTTTTTTTTTTTTTTTAAACCAACACACCTCATGTCTTTTTACTTCAGCATTTCATTATTGCCTTTTATAGAACTGTGTCCTTTTTTAACCCTTGAGTCTTCTTACAGGATTCTCATGTAATACATCATGAATTTTTTTCCGCTCCACTGTGAAAAGACGATGATCCGTCTCCGAGACGCTTACCATGGACAGGTAGACGTAGGAAGCGTACAGCTCCAGGTTGATCTGCCGGTTGATGGCAGCCTCGCAGTCCTGGTGGAAATTCTGTCTCACCTGAGAGCTCATGTTGCTACACACACACACACACACACACACACACACACACACACACACACACACACACACACACACACACGAGAGACTGATTACAGAAGAGTATGCACTGCGCAGTGAAACATTTCAACTCATCTTGGTCTAAATGTTCAGTAAGATGAAACAGTGTTTCTGGAATAATGACTTATTTGTCCTAGCGGAGACTTCATCATCTCCACACTCTGTAGGAAGCACTTACACAATCTCACTTCTAATACAATCCCAGGTTTCAGGAAACAACAACAGCTTCTAAATACAATGTGTAAAACCTTACGTAACATGAGGTGACTAACAGCACATTACTGAGCAAAAACTCATGACTGGTTACACCACGTATCCTTTTACATCTGAAGTGAGCGATGACCTCAGAGTGACTGTGCAAAAACCTTAAACACGATACGATTCGGGACGAGACCGCGACACCTGGCAGCATCATCTACTCTACGACATTTCCTGGCGTTAAGTCAGAGTTATGAGCCGTGGTACTGAAGGGTGCCGTAGTGTGAACCATGAGCAGATTCACCAGTACTGGATAGCGTCATGTCCGTACACACCTAGTGCGCCTGTAAACACACGCTGCGCACTCGGAGACGCGACACTACAGGCAACGCCACGCCCTAATTACAGCTTTCAAAGCCATCAAGAACACACAGCGTGACCCAGTCATTATTACTGCTCACCTGACACATGGCTAGACACAGGGGTTTTTTGTTTGTTTTTGTGATTTCTGAAGAAGCAGGAAGCTTCTCTCTCACACACACACACACACCCTATCAGCTCTTCTACTAAGGCTTTACGAGGTGAGACCTTGCTCTACACCACAGCTCAAGCTTTGCGCACGGCGGATGAATCTCTGACCTGTAGTTAATGGTAGACAGGCACTTAAACACACATCCCCCTGAAACACATTAGACTGGACTGACGCGTCAGGGACGTCACAGAGCGACGCTGATCCCAGTCTACAGCGGCGTTTAACGGAAGGAAAAACAGGAAAAGGGAAAGAGTGCGTTTTCTCGCTCAACGTCGTATTAATGAGAAATCCAGAAAGTCTGCGAGAAGCCACGCAGCGTTCGGCGGAGGAGGAGCGTACGACAGACTAAAGCGCCGCTGCATCGTTCTCGTTAGGGAGAATAAAGACGTCATATTGATTAGCAATACTGACACGCAGGCGGTTCCTCTCCCTCGCGCTCGAACACACCTGAGCTCATAAAGTAATGGAGGAGTCCTTCCTGAGCTGCACGGGGTGACACAGCGTTTCTCTTATCGCCGCTTTACGATAAAGGACACGATCACGAGGCCCGAGCAGCCGCCTGGGTTCCTCAGATATCAGCTTCAGCTTTCTCCACTGGGCGACGGGCGAAGTCCAGTGCAACCCGGAGTGCGGGCAGGACGAGTGTTCCCCAGACGCCCGACTGTCACAGGACCACCAAGCGGTTTACACACACACACACACACACACACACACACACTAATAACAGATATGTTTATGAATGTTTACTGTCAGTTTAAAGGCATTTATTAAACACATGGTCCTCTGTTCTCAAGCTGTTCGGGTTCAACACACTGAGCCTGGAACTGATCACCTTACTGTTAAACCTCTCACACACACACACACACACACACGCACACACACACACACACGCACACTGCGGCCTTTCCCAGATCACCTTCACGTTATTTAATCTGCCTCGGATTACACTCCATCCACCATCACACTTTCACTCTCACGTCAAAAACATGACCTTTATTTCATTTATTTATTTATTCATTCATTTTTTGTTGTTAGTTACGTAATCCCTGTCCTTAGCGGCCTAACGCGCGCGCGCACACAAAGCGTCGTGTTGTTTTTTCGATTTTTTTACGGTTCCTAACCGTATTCTGATAAACCCCGCCCTCTGCGCTAGGATTGGCTGGTTCTATCCGCGCTTCTGCGCTACGATTGGTGCGTTGTAGTCCGCCCCAGTTCAGCAGCCAATCAGAAACCCGACTTCACGGAAACAGCCAACCCTTGCGCATGAAGGAGGATTTACCGGAATATACGTGGACTTAAATATATATAATTAAATAAATAAAACAACGCATGGCGTGGTATAGTCAATTTTTTACAACGTATCTAATAAATATTTCGTTAACAATAATCATATAAGACACACACTTACCTTTGTCAGTTTAGTTTTGTAGTTTAGCTAAGCGGATGAATTACGGCTTTTTTTCAGCGCTGCAAGCTAAATTCTTTAGTTTAAGATTAAGTAATTTCTCCGTGCTAAACTGATCAGAATTAAAGGAAGTGATTGCGATGAAAGACAGAAGCTAAGGTTGCCGTTCAAGCACTGTTGAAGCGGAGAACCTTCTCTCTGTCCGTGAGCTGGGATCGATTTGACATTGAGCCGTCGCGCAGCGGCTTTTATTAGCGCAGCTCATGCATATTCATAACGCAGGAGGGGCGTTCTTTATACCAGCCAATCAGATACGAGCTCAGGGCGCGCATGTGTATGACGCAATGACGCAGGAGGTTGGTGGAGTTTTGTTTCTAGCCAGTCGGTTTGTTTATTAGCGCCAGGGTTTAGCAAAGCGGTTAGCGAGAAATGGCGGAAATTGTGGTTTAGAGGTTTTTAAAATAGCAAAAAAAAAAGTTGGATTTGAGTTGCTATGAAGTTAAAGAGTGGAACAAAACACATGTTACAACATTTAATTCAGACGTTAAAGACCAAAATCACTGCTGTAAACAAAACGACAAACATCTAGTCTAATTATAAGCTATTAATAGCAGATCCAATAGATCATTCATATATATATATATATATATATATATATATATATATATATATATATATATATATACACACACACATCTTAAAATTCATATTCTCAGCTTTGTTTTTGTTTTTTAAGTTGATAAGAAGTTGATAAAAAGACAGATGGACAGGTAGACGTACGAAGCGTCCAGCTCCAGGTTGATGCTCAGAAGCTCAGCTTGCTGCCAACACACACACACACACACACACACGAGAGAGACTGATTACAGAAGAGTACACACTGTGCAGTGAAACATTTCAACTCATCTAGGTCTAAATGTTCTTTCAGTAAGACGAAAGAACAAACAGTGTTTCTGGAATAATGACTTATTGTCCTAGTGGAGACTTCATCATGTCATCTCCACACTCTGTAGGAAGCACTTACACAATCTCGCTTCTAATACAATCCCAGGTTTCAGAAACCGACACCCTACTAAACAAACCAATAACAGACCTATAAAGAATATAGAATATGTTAATATAAAAATAAAGATTACATTAATAAATAATGAGTTATTAATAACATGATTATCAGTACATTATTGAGCAAAAAAATGTGACTTGTGCAACTATAATTACACAACGAATCCTTTACGTCTGCTCGAATCATCCAGAAGTGAGTAATGACCCCAGAGTGACTGTGCAAAAATACATCACATTTAAAATAAACTACAAAAGTCTCTGATTTTATTGCTTATACATACAGAAATAAACACCATGTGAGGCAAATGGCAATCTGGTCACATCAATACATTTGCAGATTTTTGCATTAACTGCATCTCTAACACGTCTTCTCTTAAACAGTAATAATATCAATACGAAGAAAGAATTAGAAGGAAAAAATTCATTGCTTTTGTCCACTGCATTATCTTTTTGAACTCTGGATATTATCATATTAATATAATGATATCCAGAGTTATTGTTTTTGTGTCACCGTTTTATAAAAGCGATGTGTGATGATTAAAAAAAAAAAACAATGCATGGTCTTTTCCTCATTAACTAATAAAGAAATGATATTCCAACAAGCATTTCTGTAAAAGTCTTTCTCTTGAGAGCATCTTTACGGTGAAATAAAGTTTTTAATACTGTCAAAGATTGTGATATCTGTTGCGTAAAAAAAATACCCTAATCAACTCTACTGTCTTGCCATAAAGCAGTAAAATGTTGTTGCTTATGTGGCAGACTGGGTTTTAGCTTCAGATCAGCATTTAAACAAAAAAACAAAAAAAGGTCAATACCAGGGTTTGGGTTTTGTCTCACTAGAACGTCTAGACTGTATGCCAGCAGTCCTTCCTACAATACGTTACAGATAATTAGAGGTCCTGGATCTAATAACAGGTTATGATGTGTATCCTCGGGCCATAATCACACCTCGGGCAACTCGTAGTTCCATCACGTACTTATGCATATGGCATGATGTCCTGATCTGCATGTACTGATTCCAAATCAATGTAGTATTTGTCATTATAAGCATATAATTGAGCATTGTTTGTAAACTTCATCTCAGAGAACAGGATTATGGAACTGCCATCTCACAGAGGTACACACACAGTGTTCTTTCAGCCTATTGTCCACAATAAGGACCTATACTTCTAGCCTCCTGTGGAATGAAGCACAAGGTTAATGTATAGCGTAATGTATTGTACAACCGTTTATTGGCGCGTATAAAAGGTTGCTCAAGGTGTGTGTCTGTGTCACTTTAAATGGCGATAAAGCCCGTATGAAGTGCGCTGTGTCCATGTGGAGCAGCTGCCGCGGATATATGCAAGCACTTAGTGTCACAAGGTCATGCTCGAGCTTCACACATGACCACTCAGAGTTACACGCTGAATGGGTTCCGGGTTCAGAGGTACGTGGTCATAAACCACAGTGTGTGATAGAAGTACGTGTTGACACCCATGTACATTGGCTCCGACAGTGGAGTGTAATTAAGTAAGGAATTTTGCGAGTGAAGAAACAGAAGGAATTCCAGCTTTGACTAGAAGAAGAAGTCATCCACTCTTGTGTAATGTTGTTGTTCAGTGTGACTCAGACTGTGCGCGAGTCACACTGCTCCGGAGACGTGAGTGTGTTGTGGAGATTTGGAGGGGAAATACAGTTGAAAAGTGAGAACAGGCAGGAGAACTGAGCGGACATAGTGTGTTTGTGTGTGTGTGTGTGTGTGTGTGTTCGTGTGGGTAATCTCTGTTATATTTAACTGCTGTTACTTTTATAACTATCTTTGTAAAGCATCTGTTTTCTTTAGAAACTTCCTACATAAACTGAAATTGTTGCTCTTCGTATCACTGTAATGTTGAGTGGGAAGAGAAAGAGTGCTAAACTCTTTTTCCTCTTTCTCTTCCCACCATCACAATGACTCATCCTAAGGCCATCATAGTAGCCTTTCACAAAACACACATCTGCACCCAGGCTTTTATTACACACATTCGCCGTAAGTGATAAAAGATGTTTTTATCACAGAGATTAAAGGCACGTCTAGACAGAATCTATGACCTAATATTTAACACCATATATATTTAAATGATCTGCACAACACCTGTTTATTCTATTATTAATGATCAACCAGCACCAGACAGATCTTGTTAGGTTTAGTCAGATTTCTTATGAATAGTTTAATTTAACACCGGTGGGAAGTCTTTATTGAGGATCAAGGCTACTTCCGAACACACACACACACTACAAACCATACTGAAAGGAAAAAAAAAATGACAAAAAAAAGTTTACATTTCTCTGTTCTGTCTGTGTGCTTCCAAGAAAAAGAGTTAAAATTGACAGATCAACATCCAACCAGCGGAAACAGGTACATGTACATGTAAGCTATTAGCTAGCTGAGAGAGCTAGACTAGCTAGCCAGATCTTTTGGTGCTTTACAGTATGAAAGCTCTGTATTAAATGTAAAATGTTCAGAAATGTGCAAAATAACATGCACATTTCTTTAATGGAGGTGGTGCTCACTTCAGCCTTGCTCACTTCGTGAGAACATAAATGTTCAAACATGCGTTCCTCAGATACACATTTTCAATTTTTTTTAACTAAGCAGATTTTCACCAAAGGAATTATTTAATCTTATCTGAGTCATTTTACTTTTACTTTACTCAAGTGAATTATTCCTAGAGTAGCTGTACTTTTACTCAAGTCAGTGTGTTTTGTCCTCCACTGCTTCTGCTATATTGATCGGACTCCAGAAGAGACGAGCACAGTGAGAGCACTAGCTTTATGCGTTTTGGTATTCAATCCAGACTTGTGAGCTTGACTTAATGTTCCTTGTTTTGAAAGGTTTTCCTTGGTGCTTTTTCTGTGAAAGTGTGTAACATGTTTGGACAGATCGCTGGCATGGTGTCTGGTGTGGTTATTAGGAACTGTTTTTTTGTGGTTCGTAGGGGAGTCTGGGAAGAAAGTTGTCTTTTGTTCCTTTTCTGTTGATGTAGGATCAGTCGTGAACATTAGGAAGCAGAGGCTTGTTTTGTTTTGTTTGGGCCTGGGTTATCCCCAGATATTTTCCACCGCTGCTGTTTGTGTCTGTTTTTTCACTTATTGTAAATACTGTATATAATTTGTCATAAAATTACCTTCAGTGGTTTATATACACAAGAAATACATATGCACACAACATTTTCTACAACCCACTACACTCCACTAGCTGGCAGATCTGAGTACTGGAGAAATATTTTCATGTCTCTTTGTCCTTTTCGGTATCCTCGCAGCATTCTAAAGAGCATTCAACTTTTTTTCATTAAAAAGGCATTCACAGTTTATCTGACAGGTAAATGCATGAATTGGGTTTTCTCTAGGTCATGTGCAGACATGGAACATCTAGATTTTGCTAAGTTTTTAAGGTAGTAGAAGGTTGAATAGCAATAAAAGTGGTATCAGAATTGATCTCTGAGGGACCCCACATGTTGATGGAGGGATTTTAATCTAATTTATCCAATTTAATATTCATTGTCTTACAATTTTTGCCTTCCTTCTAGACATGACCTGAAAGAGTGCGGATTGTTCCAGGCAGTCCTACCTTGTTGTAAAGTCTTGCTGGAAGTATTTAGTGGTTGTGTTGTGGAAGGCAGCAGAATAAAGAGACCAGCCAAATGTCACCATAGGGTCAAAATTGCCATGTATTCCTACCATCATGGGGAAAGAGCTAAATGCATGTACACAGCAAGAGACATACAACTAAAACACAACACTGAGGGATTTGTACCTGCACTACTGCAACCACTACAGACCTAAACCTGAAAATTATATACAAGCCCAGATCTTCTCCTCAGTTTAATTAATTAACGCAGACACAGCCATGCTAACATGCTCATCTAAACGTCATGCTAACCCACTGGCTTACCTTAACAATGTAAAACTCTTTCACAGTTCCTCCACCTGCACCATCCTGAGAGGAAATTATGTCTTAAACATGTGTTAGAAATCCCAAAGGGCGTATTCAGCTTCTTTAAACCCCTAACCGCTTCACTGTGGATTTAAACGCAATCTCCACTAAACCCTCCCTGGGTTGATTCCAGTTCATCTCCCACAGCAGAGATTAATGTAGCTGTAGCCTTTTTATGAGCACCCATTATTGACAAAAATAAGTTGACTGTTTGTCCTGTAAGTTTGAAGGTAGAATTGTAGTGGAAAGCTGGAAGTTATGCAAATGGTAATATAGTTGAACTTGAGCATAAATGTATAAATACAGACTATACTACAGAATCTATAAAATACAAATACAAAACCATATATTTAAAAAAATAATAATAACATGATGTAGCTTATCAATGTCATTTTTAGCACATACATTAATATTGCTGTTTAACTACATTTAGAGCAAATTTAATGTTTAACTGAACCAAACACCTTTAAAGAGTAGCTGCAGGTCTGTCCTGCTTGGTCTTTGTTAACTTCTTTCATCATTCGTTCTGCCATGTAGCTCTTATTCACTTTGTTGTTTGGCATTATTCACTGTCATTTTGAAAGGTCTTTAGTATTATTATTCCATAGTATTATTTTTAACCTTTATTCTCGAAACACTGCAACTTTTTCTTCGTAATATTACAAATTTATTCTCAAAAATTTATGGCATTATTCTTGGAATCTTGGTATTTTTATTGTGTAAATAGTGGCCCTAAAACCCTGTCATGCTTTTTCACCGTGACAATTTGTATTTTATGTAGAATTGTACATATTAGTGGTGTAAAGCAGTGCTTACATTCTGATATAGTGATCTGTATGTGTATTCAGATTTAAACTTTAAGTGGTCTTGGTTTTTAAAAAGTATTACTAAATATGGCAATGGAAACTCTGGAAAACACTGGAAAAAAATTAAAGGTAGAAGTGCCAGCACTGTAAGCATGGTTTGCTCTGACAGTTCCTCAATTTTATGTCATTAGAGTTTATAATAAATGAGAAATCTGTGGGTTTTTAAAAAAAAATCCTGCTCATGCAATTATTATTTTTGTTTGTACCTGCCTTTGATATTTTGTAATAAATTTAGTTGGTGCTATTTCCCCCCAAAAAAACCTAGTCTAGTCTAATTTAAATCACTGTGACCCTGACAAGGCAGATACTAAGGATGCTGTAAATACATCACACAGTGCATTAACATGAATGTGGTCTTTCTTTGTACTGCGAGCTTCATATCTGGCCCCTTGCTTGTGTTCACATAGTAAAACTTCTCACTCATGCAACATTTCTTGCTGGCTCCCCAGGACACTGTCCTGATGCAGACCTTCCCTGTCTCTACCTCATGACCTATGAACCTTTCTGGCAAGCTTTAAAAAAAAAACAAAAAAAACAACAAGAATAAAAAAAAATAATATTGCATATTGTGTATTTGTATCTCTTCACTCTGAGTAATGTATTCTTATTCAGTTACAACCCTAGTACATACATACTGTATGTGTGTATGTGGATTTATACTAATGCTTGTGTAAGTATGAAAAAGACTGCCATCTCCAGGGAAGATTGAGGTACAGCATGTACTGCTTAGAGTGACATACTACTGACTGGGTCTTTATTAAAAAATAAATAAATAAATTGGAAAATATAGTGAACATTGTTTGCTGTAAAACAAGTTTTGCTATATAGGACTAGCTCTTACAATCCCTATATAAAAAAATTTACACTAATTTACATTTTACGGGCTTGGACCGGAAATGAGGAGCCAGCCTTGGACATCTCAATAAAGGGCTCTTTATTTTCCTTCACTGTTTCTTTCGCTCTTCAGGGATTTTATTTCACTAAGCACAGCACTCTGTAAGACAGCACGCTGTCTCTCTCCCATGGCTCTTCTATCTCCCCCTTTTATCCTTGCCGCCCTCAAGCATGAACTTCTGAATCATATTTTTAAGGGTTTGATTAAGGCACTCAACCAGGCCATTCGTCTGAGGATAGTAAACACTGGTATGAATTGATTTAATCCCTAAGAGTTTGAGTGACATAAACGTGGTGCCTTGATCGGTCAGGATCTCTTTCGGGATCCCAACCTGGGAGATCATTTTGAAGAGTGTCTCCACAACACTGTGTGCTGAGATGTTGTGAAGAGGCATGGCTTCGGGGTATCACGTCACGTAATCCACCAGGACCAACACAAAGCAATTCCCTTGTGCATTTTGTTCCAGTGGCCCAATGAGATCCATACCAATTCTTTTGAGGGGACCTCACTTAATGGAAGGGGGTGCAATGGCGCTTTTGGGGTGGCTGGTGGATTCACCAGCTGTCATTCGCGACATACTGTGAACATCGCCGTGAATGACCGGCCAGTAGAAGCGGGCCATGAGAAGGTTCAGTGTTTTGTACTGACCTGAAAGCCCTGCCATCAGATTATGATGAGCTGCCTGGAATAACATTTCCTGATGGCTCTCTGGGACCAATAACCGAGTTGTTTCTTCTTTTGTTTGAATGTCCTGTGTCACTTGGTATATCATTAATAATTGTAAAGTAGAGGAAGGAGAGCACAACATTGGGCTGAACCCGCTGACCATCAATTACTTTCCCTTGGTTGAAGGCATGTCTGAGGGTTTCATCTCGTGTCTGCTCCCAAGGGAAATCCTTGATGGGAATTCCCCCAAAGAACAGGGGAATTATTAAAGTGGAGAATCTATATTGTGGTGCCATATTGTCAAGATTACATCATAATGACATCATCATAAACAAATAGACAGTGTTTGATTAAAGACAAATCAAACCTCTGCTAGCATTGTAAGCAGCATTCACTGATAATCAGGGCAAAGGAAAACACAGTATCAGTGGCAGTTAATTTTTTATGACTCTAATTACAACATACTTTTAGAAGTCACTAGATCCGACATGGCAAGGATACAACTAACAGTGGTGTGTATTCACATTACAGAAATTAAGTGTTTGTCTTCAGTCCATGATAAGTTTTGTTGGAGATGTATTTTCATAATACAGTTATAGTTGTGGCACATCCATAGGGGCAGGTTGTGCAGAGCCCCACCATATATAACAGCTGTACAACCAATATTAACAGATAGGAGGGAAGAGTTTAGACAAAGGGTGATCCTAATGACCCTGATGATAGGTCCTAAAAAGACTTAATGCATGAGGGTTATCAGGACCCTGGCACCGGACCTGGTGGTGGTATCTGTAGCCAGTCGTCTGATGACTAGGTCACCCACTTAACACGTTTGGGCTCGGCCTGAAATTGAAATATGGAACCATTTACTGTGCTCACCACTTACAAGATGGAGGCTGGGGGTCAGGTGGAGTTCCAACAGGAGATCAGACTCAGGCAAGTGTGGGGATACTCCATAATCCCAGTCTGAGGCCCTTGCAGTTGGAGTTCTTCACCCTGGAAAATGGAGTCTCAGGAAGGAAAACTCTGAACCTTGCTTGTGTATATGCACCACAGTTCGCAGTATTCAAAGCTACAGGTAACAGTCCTGTTATGTGCTGTGCATATGTTGATAAATCACCCATAAACTACAGGCGTGTGCATGGCACAGCTGATTTGCATTTAGTGAAGCCCAGAAAACTCTATTAAAGGGATTCTCCAGCCAAAAAAATGCAACCATCGATACAGCTATTGTAAACATTCCTAATCGTATCTTACAGCGATGACGCAGCAGAGACTGTAGTGAGATTTACCAGGTTGAATGCTGGGGATATTGCCTCCTGATTACGTACACTATATTGCCAACAGTTTTGGGACACCCCTCCAAATCATTGAATTCAGGTGTTCCAATCACTTCCATGGCCACAGGTGTATAAAATCCAGCACCTGGGCATGCAGACTGCTTCTACAAACATTTGGGACAACTCCATATTAAACCCTACGGATTAAGAATGGGATGTCATTAAAGTTCATGTGCATGTAAAGGCAGACGTCCCAAAACTTTTGGCAATATAGTGTGTCTTGGAGTTGGACGCAAAATTAAAAAACTACAATGCTAATGGTGGGTATTTGTGGGGAGGGAAATGGGGGGCGGTGCTCAATAGATAATGGTGTATTCAGGGAACTGAGATAGCTAGCTGGCTACTGCTAATAAGCAATCACTTTGCATTGTAAGTAAATTATTGCTATGATTATTACAATTATTGCAAAATGACTCAAGGGATTTTTTGAGTCACTGTTACACCGAGAGATCCAGCCATACAAGTCCAGAATATTTTCAATTAAATTATTTAAATTTTTACATTTTAAATTTTAATTTTTAATTTGTATAGCACTTTTAACAATGGACATTTTAACAAACCAGCTTTACAGAAATTTGGATATAAAACTTTAAGTAATGAAATTAATCTCCCGAACTAAATGTAAAAAAGTAAAAGAATATAAAGAAGAAGAAGACCAGCAAGAAGAGAAACACGAGGCAAGCAGAGAGTAACTGTACATCTTTCAAAATTAAACTGAGTCAAATAAATGAAGTTAGCAACAACACTTTTAGTTAACGTAATGCTAGCATGATTACATGATTACTTAGTTTAGCTTGAAATCTGCTAAAACACAGACAGAAAGCAATACAATCCCATGCAGCAGAATATTACATACCATACCAAATGATATAATAAATTCTAGTTTTATGCCAGAATTGTCCTTTAAAAACACATTAGCAAACAAGGAACAGAAGTTTAACAAAATAAATAAATAAAACAAAGGATAAAACAGAAGAATGTTTCACTGTCGTGTTATAACAAACTGAATGAATCCATGTTGAACAGAAACACACTAAAAATAGATAAAAATGTGGAGCTAAAAATGAGCTATAAACAGCTACAACACACGGATGTGTATTTGTGTAATCAGTGTGATGATGTGATGATCTCTGTGTTGTGTGTAGACGCTGAAGGATTTGACTTTGGATTGTAAAATATGTTATTAAAGCCTGAAGTAACTTG
>CM075013.1:25408707-25419003 GCA_037576675.1 Pangasius sanitwongsei | reverse complement strand
AACTACAGGCATGACAATTTATTTGAAGCATTTGATTGCGGACCACCACAAACTATTTAAGTCCTTGTATCCACATAAAAATTTGTTACCTAAGCATCATTTTATGATCCATTACCCCTCTTCTATAAGGAAAATTGGCCCCTTATTATATATGTGGTCTATGAGATTTGAGGCCAAACACAAGCTATTTAAAGACTTTTTCAAAAATTTCAAAAACATCACAAAATCATTGGCTAAAAGACATCAGATGGTCATTGCTTATCACTGGGAAACCTTTACCCTCAAACAAAATGAGTTTGGGCCAATTAAATCATTTTCCCTTAGACCTGAGAATGTGGTCAACAATGAAATTCTTCAAATGTTGTTGTCAAAAGATGTTTTTTCAACAAGTTGGGTTAAAGTTGATGGTGTAGAATACAGAGCTGGACTTGCTGTTTGCAGTGCAATTGAAGATACAATTCCAGTTTTTTGTCAAATAAGTGATGTACTTTTGGTTGACAATAACATTTATTTACTGTCAAACAAGCTGTTTACAGAGACATTTGATAAGCACTTTCATGCTTTTAGAGTACTACGAAGTGAGGAAAAGTGTATTTTAAAAATGTCTGAGATTTTATATTATAAGCCATTTGATGTTCAAATCTCATACAGTGTTGCAGATGAAGGTTTGTATGTTATACCTTCTTTTGTTATGTTTTAATGAAACTTTTAAGTGTACTGCAAGGGAGAATTAAAAATAAACAAGTTGATAAATTAATTTGTGTTTTCAGTTCCTTTCTAAGTGTTTTAGATATTTTTAGAACAGAGTATAACTAATTTTACCCAGCTAAAACATGCAACTGATAAGTGTTGAATTTTGAATGCCTTTAAGTGTTATTTTAACACTTTTTAGAGTCAAAAAAATGAACTCTAATAAGGTGTTAAATTTGTAACTACTTTCAAAGTGTTACTTTAACTCCGGAAAGTGTGGAGCTATATAAACTCTGAAAAAGTGTTGAAATCAACTCTCTGGGAGTTAAATCAACACCGGACTTTTTGCTGTGTACAGATTTGTTAAGAAAATAACAGCACACTTTTGATGAATAATGACTAGGAAAACATATTTTTTCAGGATTTTATGTTTTTAACACTTTCTTATCAAATTATGTATTTTAATGTAAAACAATGATATTTCTAATCGATTTTCATCAAGAACATGTGAAAAATGTCATTGAGAAGTACTTCATGCAGGTTCATGTGTGCATTTGGTAGAAAATTCACTTTCCTAATCTTTTAGTTTTTTGACACTGGCTAAATAACGTTTTCAGTGCCAGATTCGCACAGGCGTGTTAGCGCCTACAGGTTTGCTAAGAAAACAGTCTGCTAGTTCACAGCTGATTAATTATTGTTGACTACATAGTGGTTCTTAGAAAACCACTTTCCCAAGTTTTTTGTGTTTTGAAATGGTCTCAGTAGCGTTTTTAGCGTCCGATGCACACAGTCGTGTTAGTGTAACGGAGTTAAAAACAACATTAATTCCAATGATATTCATGGAATTAGAGGATAAATTAAATCAAATGGTGTTTTGGGTGCCCCCTAGTGGTTAATGCATTGCAGACATTCATTATTTTGTCTTTGCGTGCCTACTGTAGTTCAGCAGAAAATGGCTGACACTGCTGCGGTTAAGCGTGTTTCTCTTCTCTCCTGTTTATGGTGTTTAAAAAAGTGATAAAAGTGTGTTTAATATGAGTTTTTCCAAATGTAAACGTTTGTAATGATTATATCAACAAATGTACAGTGAGTTGGATGGGTTTATATGTCCGATGGAAACTTATCGTTGTGCCTCGTGTCTCATGCGGTGAAATTAACGTGCTGCTGCTGATGTAGCGTCAGATGGCTAAATGAAATACACACAGTTACCCTTAACGAGAGAGTTTGTTCATTTTATGTTTTTCTTATTTCAGTGGTTTATGTCTGCAGTATTTTCACCTTGTCTAGTAATACATTTTGATGTATTCCTCAGGTATGTAATTTTCATGGTTATTTTTGTTGTTTTGTTAACATGGAATTGTTACAAGTTGTATGTAGTTCAGCAGAAAATGGCTGACATTGCTGCGGTGGTTTATGTCTGCAGTATTTTCACCCTGTCTAGTAATACATGTTGATGTATTCCTCAGACACGATTATCATTGCTGCGGAGAATAAAAGAAAGAACAGACAACCAGAGTCTCTTGTGCGTCGTCCATTTAAAGTTTGTGATGGTTGTGTGGGATGTGTTAAGGCCACATTGGGGACAACAATCGTTACACTGGTGCCGTGACTCTTTGGATCGCCCTGATCAGCTCGACGCAGATCGGCTGTGGTTGCTGCTCCTCAGCTGTGTTTGAACCCCGTTTGGATCTTAGATGTTATGGACAAAGACAGTAAATGCATACACAATACATGACCACAGCTGAGTGACTGTCGATCACCTAACACAGTTTGAATATGGACTTTTGAGCACACTGATATGGACAGTGATACTGATATGGACAGGACATTCATGGAAGCCACTGGTTTTCCCAGAGGGAGGGGTAGTTGGCTCGTTGGAGCTTCTGTGAATGATTTTTTCAGTGAAGGTGGCAGAAAGGGGATGGGTCAGTCAAGGTCTCACAATGACCACAGTGGGGGTCGTGGTTTAGATTTAACGACAAATAATTCCCCTGTTGGGCGTGCCACAGTTGAGTTCCCTTGTACTTCGACACCTAATGCTGAGAGGGATGCTCTTAGCCATCTCACGGATATGGTGGGCCAGTTAGGTGCACAGATTGGAGAATCAATCATCTCCAGGTTGCTTTCAGCAGGCTTAGTAAATGCAAGCAATAACTGCCAAAGCAATTTGCTAGACCACCACACTCAATCACAGATGAGACCAGAACAGTCTATGCCAATGGTGGTACCACAAGTGTGAGTACATGTGGGGTCAGAACATGACATGTTTCGTGGTGACAGATCTGACAAGTATTGTATTAAAGAGCGGGTTGATAGAACCAAAGCTTGTATAAGGAAGCAGAAATGTCCCATCTCAGAACAAGCTGAGGAAATTATGAGCAGGCTTGCAGGAAAAGCAAAAGATGTCGTTAAAATCAGTCTGCGTAGTGATTGTACGCTTGATGTAAAACAGAATCCTGAGCTGATTTATAATATTCTGCTCCAGTATTTCAGTGAGACCTCATCATGCCTACCTCTTGCCGATTTCTATGCTACTCTTCCCAGAGGCGGAGAGAGTCCAGTAGACTATTGGATTCGGATCAACAAGGCTGCTGATCTGGCGAATGATGGTCTTCATAGACAAGGAAAGCAGCTGGCTGATATGAGCAAAGAGGTGACACGGATGTTCATCAAGCACTGTCCAGACCCAGGTTTGGCTAGTGTATTCAGATGTAAACTGATTTATGAGTGGGGAGCTAAAGACATACAGAGCAGAATTGATGACTATCAAAGAGAATACATGGGTCGTGCTGGTGCATATGTAAAGAGCCGCACTTCAGCGGTGCTTGATAAGGAATGTACTGAGCATGATCACCTCGTCAGTTTACCGCAGTCTGCTGTTCAGGATACGTCGAGTTTTCCATTAGTGCCAAGTACATGTAAGCAGCCAGAACTCTCAGCAGAGCCCAGAACTGTTCAATGTCGGTCATGTCCTGCTCCGAACCTGCCTGCAGTCCAATCCACGACACAGAATACACAGCAGCCTGAAAGTCAAGTGCTCTCACATGTGAGCAGCTGATGGTTAGAGTTCAGTCATGTGACGTTCCCACTCACAGAGTCAACTCGAGGTCGCAGCAGCGCTATGCCAGAAATACATGTTGTGTGTGTCATGATAACAAGCACAGCACTGCGACACACTGCATAACTGATAAATTGTGTTTTGAATGCTTCTCACCCGGACATGCAAAACGTGACTGTCTGAAACTTTCCTCTGTCCGGGACGATTTGGAGGGAGGCAGTACGGGTCATTCTTGCAACTCCCAAGTTGTTACTGAGTGTGAAAATGAATGCTATTTGATTGAGAACAGTGTTGATGAACTAAATATTGTGTATCAGAACACACATGTTGTTGGGGGACACAATAGCCTCTTTTATACACCTGTGAAAATGTGACATTGGGAGCCATGATGGATAGCGGATCAATGGCATGCACCATAAACGACACAGCTGAGATGAGGCTGAGAGAAGCGGGAATGGTTGATGAAAACAGTGAGCTGAGCACTGATGTGGTCCTTGTGGGCTGTGGTGGATTGCATGTCAAGCCTAAATCTGTTTACAATCTGACCATGGAAGTTTATGGCTTGAAAATGATTGTACCTACTCTAGTGGTTACTGGCCAAAATGACGAACTCATAATTGGAACTAATGTCATCAAAAATGTCCTGCGACATATCAAGCAGTGTGAGGGTTTCTGGAGAGCTGTGTCTGGCCCTACATCAAAGGATCCTTAATGTGAGAGCTTTCTGTCCATGCTCGCTGGACTACATCGCTGGAGAGGTAAAGACATGCCTGAGAAACTTGGAACAGTAAGATGCAATTCTGCTGTCTGTCTTGAGCCTGGTTGTGAATATTTAGTGTGGGGGAGACTATCGAAATCAGCTGTTGCATCACCAGGCAGTGCTGTCATGACAGAGCCCACCACTTCTCATTCGATTCCTAGAGGTGTCATGGTGGCGAGACTTGTCACATGGCTGTGGAGTGACGGATGGGTCCCTTTGAAGGTGATCAACACGTCAGGGAGACTCGTGCTGCTGAGATGTAATGCAAAACTGGCTGATCTATATCCTTGTATCGCACTCGAGGACACTGATGGCGTGGATACAGTCAAACCTCCCCTTGTAAGTTGTCCCATGGGTCTGTCTGACTGCGGGGCCCAGTCAATATCTACAAGTGAAAGGTTGAAATCCATGGGACTCTCTGACCTTGATGTGGAGTCATGTGATGTTTCTGACCAGTGCAGGCAGCAATTAGTCAGTTTGATCTTGACTTATGAAGACATCTTTTCGAGAAATCACCTTGACTGTGGAGAAGCTAAGGGCTTCGTACATAGAATCCACCTTTCAGACCCCAGGCCATTCCGACTTCCATTCAGGCGTGTAGCCCCTAGCCAGTACCACAATCCACAAGGTCCTGAAGGAAATGGAGGAAAAAGAGATAATTCGTCATTCTGCGTGTGAGTATGCATCTCCACTTGTTTTAGTGTGGAAGAAAAATGGGGATCTTCGGGGTTGTACTGACTTCCGTTGGTTAAACAGAAGAACATTAAAGAATGCCCACCCTCTTCCACATCAGGCAGATTGCCTGGCAGCACTTGGTGGTAATGCTCTGTTCAGTACAATGGACCTCACGTCAGGTTTTTATAACATGCTGATGCATGAGGACGATCGCAAATTCACTGCTCTTACCACTCCAATGGGCCTGTTTGAGTACAATAGGCTACCCCAAGGTCTTTCCAATAGTCCTGGTAGCTTTATGCGGATGACGAACAGTATTTTTGGCGATCAAAACTTTCTCAGCATTCTGTGTTATATAGATGATCTGATCGTCTTTGGCCCGAATGAACAAGTTGCACTTGATCGTTTGGAGATGGTGTTCGGAAGGCTACGAGCCCACGGCCTGAAACTCGCTCCAAAAAAATGTCACCTCCTGAGAGCGTCAGTAAAGTTTTTGGGGCATGTGATAAACACAGATGTCTACAGACCCTGATAAGTTGGAGTGTATTTCGAAGTTGAACAGTTCTGACCTGTTGGAAGTAGATGGGAAGACACCGTCTCAGAAGAGAATCAGATCATTTTTGGGGATGATGAACTATTATCAACATTTCATTCCGAATTATTCTGTCAAAGCAAAACCTCTCTTCGATCTTCTTCAAGGCCAGAAAGTCAGGGGACAGAAGAATAAGACTCGGAATGTGTTGTGCCAAAAAAGGAAGTTGAGACCTGAGGAGTGGACTCAAGCACAGCATGATGCAGTTGAGCAGCTGAAGATATCTCTGGTTGGGAGTGTTGTTCTAGCTCACCCAGATTTCTCACGTCACTTCATATTGGCGACTGATGCTTCCCTGGATGGTATCGGAGCTGTGTTGTCACAGGTCCAGGAAGGGGAGACTAGAGCAAGACCAGTTGCTTTTGCCGGCAAGTCCCTTTCACGTTCACAATGGAACTATCCTGCGCACCGTTTGGAATTTTTGGCCCTGAAATGGTCCATTTGTGAAAAGTTTGGCCACTGGCTAAAGGGACACAATTTCACTGTTTTAACAGATAACAGTCCGCTTGCTCACATACTCATAAAGCCTAAGCTGGACTGCTGTGAACAGCGCTGGGTAGCCAAATTGGCCAGCTTCAACTTTGATATAAAGTATGTACCTGGCCCTCAGAATGTCATTGCTGATTCCCTCAGCAGAGTTCCCATTGTCAAGAGTGGGGTGACACAAAGACTGCTTCAAGTGCCCTATGATACCATGTTGACTGATATGAGAGGGATGTCAAGTAACTCTGTGCAGGATGCCTTCAGATGGTCCTGTGGCAAAAATCAGGAAGAAAGTGTTATCCAACGACGACAGTTGTGCACAGTCAATAATGATTTTGGCATGGATAATCTTACTGTTGCAAGCTCGGATGTCTCTGCTGTCTTGACTTCACATGTGGAGTGGGAACTTGGTGCTGATACACGGGCTATGGCAGTCATAGATCACTTGCCTCAGTTAGTTCCTATGGGCCAGGACACATTGCCAGCGTTTTCTGTGGAGGACCTGTGTGCCAAGCAGATGAATGACAGAGTCTTGTCAAGAGTCATGTCTTACATTGAGAGTCGCCAGAGACCCACAACACAGGAAAGAGCAGGGGAGTCTGCGGCAGTGCTCCGTTACCTCAAACACTAGGAGAAATTGATTGTGAGGAATGGTATTCTTTACAGAGTGTCTCATAACCAGTCATCAAGAACGAAACGCTTCCAGTATGTTGTCCCAGACTCGTTGGTGGATGTAATTCTGGGAAGTGTTCATGATAACAGTGGCCATCAAGGTCAATTCAGGAGTGTTAGTTTGGCGAAGCAGCGTTTCTTCTGGCTAAACATGGAGCATAGAGTACGTGATTATGTGCGCCACTGTCAACACTGCATCATAAGCAAAACTCCTGACCCTTCCAGCAGAGCTCCTCTGGAGAACATGAAGTCTACAAGACCACTAGAGCTGGTCTGTTATTGATTTTTGGTCGGCAGAAGATGCTAAGAATAAGTCCATTGACGTCTTAGTTGTGACCAACCATTTTACAAGGCTAGCTCAACCTTTTGTGTGCCGAGACCAATCCGCCAAGTAAGTTGCCAGGGTCCTGTGGGACAGATATTTTTGTGTCTATGGCCTGCCGGAACGTATCCACAGTGACCAAGGTGCAAGTTTTGAGAGTCGGCTCATAGGCGAACTTCTCAGAGTTTCAGGGGTGGAGAAATCACACACCACCCCTTACCACCCAATGGGCAACGGTAGTGTGGAACGTTTTAACAGGATGCTGGGCAACATGATCCGTGCTCTATCTCCGAATGTCAAGAGGGATTGGCCGAGATGTTTGCAGACGTTGACGTTCCTGTACAATTGCACGACACACGAGTCTACAGGCTATGCACCCTTTTATTTGATGTTTGGAAGGGTACCACGCCTTCCAGTTGACATTCTGTTCCATTCAGTCTTGAATGATCAGAATGTTTAAGAAGTCGAGTTCATGATTTGAATTCATTTATTATGTTTAAACAGAGTTTATTGTACATTAAGGTCTGTATTAATTGACTGTCAGCTGATTAATGAGTAACTTGATATGGATGTGCCTGTATTATTGCAGGCCGGGTTTTTGTATGCTATTGAATTCTTCTGGAAGGAAGTTGGCGAGCCACCCACCCTTGATCGTTGGATCCATGGAGTCACTGCTTTCTGAAGGATGTTCCAGATGATACCACTGTGCGGCAGGATCTCAGTGGGTCTTGATTGCACCCCTTTTGGATATATATCTTTTTCCCCTATCAACTCCTAAGTTCCAGATTGGAATCAATAGAACATTTTTTTGGCCTCACCTTCTTTTTGGTTGTTTTTTTCTTCATCATTTAAAAAAAAAAAAAAGACAGCTTATTTCTACAATAAGGGAACATTTCTCCATTATCAAGACTGGACTGTGGAACTTGGGGGGAAAAACAATTGAATACATACACTGATTGCGCACCTCACTTTATTGATGTTCTCGGTACAGCAGTTGAGTTATATATTGTACACATTTCAATACAGTTCATGTGAAAGGGTAATCAATGGTGTGTTGTCAATGACTTTCAATTGTACCATTCACCACAGTAGAATCCAACTGCCTTGGATACAAGTATTCGAAGTTAGTGTGTATTTACCCTTAAAGAGGGTTACATAAACAATCAAATTCAGTATCATTTTTCATGCTAACCATGGGGAAAATGTCATTGAGAGGTACTTCATGCAGGTGCATATATACATTTAGTAGAAAATCACTTTCCTTATATTTTAACACTTTTGAAACTGTATAAATAGCGTTTTCAGTACCTGATGCGCAACTTGTGTTAGCATATAGAGGTTTGTTAAGGAAACAGTGCGTTAGTCCACATTTGATGAATAATAATGTCCCAAAGATTATTTTCATGATTTTGTCTCTAACACTTTATCAAACAATGTATTTTAATGTAAACAATCATATGCAGTATAATTTTTTGTCATAAACATCTCGTTGAGAGGTACTTTATGCAGGTGGATATATAAGGGCCTTTCGCACCGCGGGAACCTTTTCATAGTACCAGGAAATAATTGTGGAACTACCCACTTTTTGGTGTTTTCGCACCTCCGGAACTGGGTGCGATTTTTAGTACCGGACTGCCTTTTTCGAGAACCAAATTAGCTCCTACTCTGGAGCAGGGTCTAACCAGCACAGCTGGTACTATCCGTGATGTAAGTAGACGTTGATTGGCCAAACACGTACGAAAACGTGTTTCCGTTGTTGAACGCTGCGCACAAATGACGTCGCTGTCGACAGGCTTACGTCACTTCCTAGTACTGTCGGTGCGAATGCAACCCTTTAAATGGTACTGGGAAATAGTTTGCACAAAATTGCAACTTTATTAGCATATAATGGTTTTAAAAAACAGGGTATTAGTGAATATTTGATGAAAATGACTTTCTACACATTACTTTTCACGGTTTTGTCTTTATTCACGTTTTTCACGCTTTTGCCTTCATGAATTTTGTCTTAATTTTCACGATTTGATGATATATATATCATCAGTAACTGCAATTCTACCTCTGACCTGTTAACATTTAGATTGTGCTTTATGAACAGAAATGTACAGACATGAAAAACTCTCAAGCAAAGAATCCAGTGGATAAAGATCTGGAAAGACATGCACAATGAACAGACCTATAGCTCGTGATAAGAGATGGTGAAAGGAGAAATTAGCTATTTAATTGTTTTTTTCTGTAAAATGTGTTCAATTAATACCAATGCAAATATAGTTGCTGTGCAATTTACTTGCAATTTTGTTTACTATATTTTTAAAGTTCATAGCTCTCACTGAGGTTTTCTTTTTTAATTCACATGTATTCTGAATTCATAATGTGTACAGTATTTAAAAATTACTCAACTCAGTGAGTATTACTCAATTCATAGTCTGCAACTGCAGTAGTTATCAAGTATTTGTCCTAACCATCTTACTGTCCTGTGTGGGAAAAAAGTGAGTTTTTTTAAATGCACTAAAATTACCTTCATAATAATGAAATAGGATTGAAAAACAAAGCACTTTAAAATTACCTTCATAACAATGAGGTGATTACGTAGATTTGTAAAACCGTATTTGAACTATTAACAAGTTACCAGTTATTCTTAGAATTGCAGTAGTTATCAAGTAGTTGTCCTAACCATTTAACTGTCTTTTTGTTTGGCAGTTTGGGGCGGGTACATATTTTAAAGAAGGTCTACATGCAGTAAACATTTTTTTTCGCATGTAGTGCAGTCAACAAACTGGTGGAAAGTTGGGAGAGTGGAATCCAGATTTACATGGATAAAGTCAGTAATTATCACAAAAGCTTCAGGGTGTTTAGTCTGTAACTTAGCAACAGTGGCAAGTATAAGGTCACATGGCGCTTCCTTGTCAGCTGTGGTGGTTTTGGTGATTTATGGTGTCATTGTGGTAAATTATGTATAAGACAAGGTGCGTCAAGTCAAGTCAAGTGGAGTTTATTGTCATTTCAGCCATATACAAGTACATAGTGAAACAAAACAACGTTTCTCC
>CM075013.1:25371230-25396678 GCA_037576675.1 Pangasius sanitwongsei | reverse complement strand
CTGACACTGTGCAGATCCTCCTCATCCTCCACCTCCCTCTCAGTGCATGCTGGGTAATCTGGACTCAGGAGCTTCCTGAACCTCTTCAGTTCATTCTTTATCAGAGTGATGACTTTGTGTTCCTGGTTAGAAACACACAGTAACAAATCTAAATATTATAATGTTACACAGTGAGAGATGTTTTTATTTTATGAAAAGAAGAAAATCCTCCTTCTTTTACCACAGTTACAACAGAAATTCTGTCTGATTACCCATAATGCTGCTGCACATTGATAATTATTATAAACTGTCATTATCATAAATAAAAAAAAAAACCCTGCAACTTATTCACACACAACTTACACACATTAAAAAGACACACACCTTGAATATGGTCTCCATCTGATTTCTGCTGATGTTTGATTTCTGCTTTTGTGGTCTGTGAACAAAAAAACACATCATGTAATATGAACTGTATGTATTCATAGCTGCACAACACACACTAATAAATACAGAGACATCATTTTAACACAATACACTGATTTCAGGATTTCCTAACTGACACTAACATATTAAGTAACAAATGTTTAAATGAATGAATGAGTAAAATAGTTATATTGTCATTAATTTCCCCAGGTGTAAATGTTCTTCTGTAGCACCACAGACCCTCCAGCTCAGGGACTGCAGGCTGAACTGAACTCTTAAAGCAGTTTTCCTCACTGCCAGTCCGAGAGCTGCAGAGCCTAAAACAACCTGTGTACATTAAACCTTCAGTACAAACCCACAAATCTCTTCTGCATCTAGTGTCACTTCAGTGTGTTTATATATTAAAGCTTTAGATTTAGATACTCACTGTGTTTATATATTATAGATTTAGATTTAGATACTCAGTGTATTTATATATTAAAGCTTTAGATTTAGATACTCACTGTGTTTATATATTATAGATTTAGATTCTCACTGTGTTTATATATTATAGATTTAGATACTCACTGTGTTTATATATTATAGATTTAGATTCTCACTGTGTTTATATATTATAGATTTAGATTTAGATACTCACTGTGTTTATATATTATAGATTTAGATTTAGATACTCACTGTGTTTTTACTCCTGAAATGGTTTATTTTCCCCTCAACACAAAATGGCGCTGCTGAGTTTCATCTTCATTGACACTGTCTACCTGGCTTATTCTGCAGAGGGCAAAGGGCAGTGAGGTAGGGTAATAAACACACAAACAGACAGTAATATCGATTGTTATTAGAAAGCACTATGATCCATGGAGCAAAAGCCATGATAAAGCTGTTCTAAACAAAACATCTGCAAATACAGAGAATAGAGAATAAAAAAGATCGTGCATGAGTAACAGTTAAAGCTCGATATAAAAACATTAAAAAAAGTAAAATAACAGGAAGTGCTGGAAACACTCAGCAGATCATTAGAAAAAGAAGCAGAACTAATTTTTTACAGTTAAATTTATTTTTTTCTGGTTTTCTCTTAATGGGAACCAGCATCCTGATCTTAGTGAGGATTGTTGTATCAATAGTTTATGTGAATAAACAATGTTACTTAAAATAAAAGTGATGAAGGAAGCTAATATAAACACATTGGTCAGACAAATAACTTGGCTACTGTGATAATTCTTACTCAGCTTTCTAATTTTTTTTTTCTAATTAACCCCCAGGAGTTTCCGTCATGCATTACAGTGTCAACTGTTAAGGGGTGGGATATATTATGCAACAAGTGATCAGTCAGTTCTCAAAGTTGATTTGTTGGAAGCAGGAAAAATGGGCAAGCATAAGGATCTGAGTGGCTTAGACAAGGGCCAAAGCATGATGGCTAGACAACTGGGTAAGAGCATCTGCAAAACTGCAGGTCTTGTGGGGTGTTCCCGGTGTGCAATGGTTAGTACCTACAAAAAGTGGTCCAAGGACGGACAACCGCTGAACCGGCGACAGGTCATGAACACCCAAGGCTCACTGATGCACATGGGGAGCGAAGGCTAGCCCATCTGGTCCAATCCCACAGAAGAGCTACTGTAGCACAAATTGCTGAAAAAGTTAAAGCTGGCTATGACAGAAATGTGTGAGAACACACAGTACATCACAGCTTGCTGCGTACGGGGCTGCATAGCCGCAGACTGGTCAGAGTGCCCATGCTGACCCCTGTCCACCACTAAAAGTGCCTCCAATGGGCACATGAGCATCAGAACTGGACTATGGAGCAATGGAAAAAGGTGGCCTGGGCCGATGAATCACATTTTCTGTTACATCATGTGAATGGCGTGTGACATGTCTTGCTTACCTGGGGAAGAGACGGCACCAGGATGAACTATGGGAAGAAGGCAAGCTGGCGGAGGCATTTTGATGCTCTGGGCAATGTTCTGCTGGGGAACCTTGGGTCCTGGCATTCATGTGGATGCTACAGTATTACCTCCAGTATTACCTGGCCTCTTTCAGAAAGATAATGTACCTTGCCACACTGCAAAAATTGTTCAAGAATGGTTTGAGGAACATGACAGATTTCAACGTCTTGACTTGGACTCCAAATTCACCAGATCTCAATCTGACCGGCATCTGTGGGATGTGCTGGACAAACAAGTCCAATCCACAGAGACCCCACCTCCCAACTTACAGATCTTATATATAAATATAAACACACACACACACACACACACACACACACACACACACACACACACACACACAGTTGGGGTCATAAGTTTGCGTACACCTTGCAGAGTCTGCAAAATGTTATTTAAAAAAAAATAATAATAATAATAAGAGAGATCATAAAAATTGCATTTTGTTTAGTACTGCCCTGAATAAGCTATTTCACATATGTTTACATCTAGTCCACAAGACAAAATAACTGAATTTACACAAATGAACCAGTTCAAAAGTTTACATACGCTTGATTCTTAATACTGTGTGTGTTACCTGGATGATCAATCACTGTTTTTATGTTTTGTGATAGTTGTTCATGAGTCCCTCGGTTGTCCTGAGCAGTTAAACTGCCTACTCTTCTTAATAAAAATCCTCCATGACCTGCACATTCTTTGGTTTTCCAGCATCATCTGCGTATTTGACCCCTCTCCAACAGTGGCTGTATGATATTGAGATCCATCTTTTCACACTAAGGACAACTGAGTGACTTATACACAACTACTATAAAAGGTGCAAACATTCACTGATGCTCAAGAAGGCAACATGATACATTAAAAGCCAGGGGGTGTAACATTTTGAACAGGATGATTGGTGTAAATTGTTATTATTGGAAACGTGAATATCTTGTGTAGCTTCTAAAGGGCAGTACTAAATAAAAAAAGATCTTTAAACAAAAATAATACATTTTGGAAGGATGTCCTGTTCTTGGTGATGTCACTGAGGTGTTCCTCACGGACATCTCTGTCTCTTTATTTCAACTAGACAAATATTAGAGGGATCATAAACCTCTCCTACCTTATCTGGAGAGCGGCTGCTGGCTCCTTTTATATCCCTCCGTCTTCTCCATGGGGTAGATTATTGCTGCGGCCCTCATTGTCTGCCAGACACGCTGCATTAAATCGCTCCGCCTCGCAGCCACGCGCACTCTGGCTGTCCAAAACAATGGGGGCGCTGAATCGGCACTGTCCTTTCAGCACTCCGCCGGCAGTTGTGCAAGGAGCAATGAATGATTTCATTGTGTGGGCTGCCGGCCAGCCATCACAGTACCCCCAGCCCCCCCAGCTCCGGGCCTACTGCCGGCATGCAATAGGCCCAGCGTGAATAGCGCTGGGAGAGCCCATCTGCATTATCATGCTGAGTCCCCGCTCGATGTTGCACGGTGAAGTTGTAGTCTTGTAGGGAGAGGAACCACCGCTTTACCCTGGCATTGGTATCTTTGGCCTTTGCCATCCACTGCAGAGGAGCGTAGTCAGTTACTAAGGTGAGGGGCCAGCCGGCCAGGTAGTACTTGAGCTCCTCCATGGCCCACTTGATGGCTAGGGCCTCCCTCTCCACGACAGTGTAATTCCTCTCTGTGGGGGTCAGCTTTCAGCTCACAAAGAGGACCGGGTGTGCCTCCTGGTTGAAGATCTACGAGAGAACAGCTCCCAGTCCCGTCTCCGATGCATTTGTCTGGACAATGAAGGGGAGACTGAAGTCGGGGTTTGGCAGTACAGGGGTCGTTTTAGGCCCTCAAATGCCTGCTCGGCCTCCCGACTCCATTGCACCTGGTCCGGATGGCCTTTCCTGGGGAGATCTGAGAGAGGAGAGGCAATCGAGCAAAATTTGGGCACAAAACATCTATAATACCCAGCCAACCCCAAGAAGGCATGTACCTGTTTTTTGGTGTTGGGTTTTGGGTACTCACGCACGGCTTCCACTTTCTTTTCCTGTGGCATGAAGAGGCCCTGGCTGATGCTGTACCCTGGACACTGTGCTTCCATTAGTCCCAGGTGGCATTTCTTGGGGTTGGCATTCATCCCAGACTTCTGGAGCTCCCCCAGGACCTTCCTGAGGTGGTGCAGGTGGTCAAACCAGCTGGAGGAGTGTATCACAATGTCATCAATATAGGCCGTGGCATATTGGCGGTGGGGCCGTAGGATGACATCCATGAGCAAATGGAAGGTGGCTGGGGCCCCGTGCAGCCAAAAGGGGAGGACCCAGTACTGCCAGGCCGCTGGAGGTGGAGAAGGCTGTCTTGGGCTTGGCCTCTGGGCTCAGGGCCACCTGCCAGTACCCTTTAGTTCGGTCCAGCGTAGAGATGAAGCAGGCCCTCCCCAGTCACTCCACCAGGTCATCGACCCTATGGAGGGGGTAGCTGCCAAACTCCGAAACCTGGTTCAGCTTCTGGAAGTCATCAACACACCCGGATGCTCCAGTCGGGTTTGGGCACCATGACGATGGGGCTTGACCAGGGGCTGGTGGACTCAGTGACGCCGGCCCAGAGCATCCGGCTGACCTCTTCCTCAGTTGCCCTGCGGCAGGCCTCTGGGACGCGGTAGGACCACTGCCAGACCACGACTCCTGGAGGGGAAAAGACATCCACAAACTGGTTTCAGTTCAGCCAGGTCTTGGCTTTGGGCCGGTTTAAGCTCCTTTCCTCAGTGGACCAAGGTACGATCCGGTGGATCTGTCAGGAGGCTCGCAAACGCAGACACAACAGGAGCAGGCTCAGTCCATTTCTTACGCAAATTGATGTGATATCTGTGTGTCTGCGCACTTACCTGGCTGTTGCAGGCGGTAGTTTACAAGGCCCACCTTCTCGAGGACTGTGATCGGGCCCTGCCACCAAGCGAGGAACTTGCACATGGCATCCGAGAGGAGGAGGAACTTGTCACCAGGTTGGAATTCTCAGGGCTGAATGGGACAGTTGTAGGCCCTCCTCCTGCTGAGCAGCCTCCAAGTACTCTTTGACAGTGGGCATCAATTTGTCACATGTCCTGTATGTATTCGACAAGGGATTGGTAGGGAGAGGGCTGCTCTTCCCATGCCTTCTGGGCCACGTTGAGCATTCCCCGAAGTCGCTGCCTGAAGAGCAGTTCGAAAGGGATGAAGCAAGTCGATGCTTGTGGGGTTTCACGGATGGTGAAGAGGATGTAGGGGACAAGAAGGTCCCAATTTCTCCCCTCGTCATCTACCACCCTCCTGAGCATCCTCTTCAGTGTTTGGTTAAACCTCTCCACCAGCCCGTCAGTCTGGTCTATGACCACCCATTTGACGACCTCAGTGGCCGAAAGAACCTCTGGGTGGATCCACTGCCTGGCGATCCGCAGCAGTCGATCCATCTGGCCACGAGGGGTGGACTTTGGGTCATAGCTCCATTGGTGGAGCTCTGCTGCCGTGGCCACCTCTGGGGTGAGGGCATGGTACCCAGCTGGGCCTCTCCCGTGAGGAATGGAGCGAGGGCGCGAGTTTACTGAAAGACTACCAGGAAAGATAGGTAACCACTTCATTAAATTAATTCACAATATGCATACTTTCATTCTTAATCTCACATATAATATGCTGAAAAGAGCTCCATTAATGTTTCTTGTCTCATCACTTGACAATAAAGCATTACATTACATGAATCACATAAATGTTTGCATTCCTGGATATTACTGTCGGTTGTTTGATGTTTCTATTGTAAAACAGTCAAATATTAAACTTTAGCTACTTGGCTTACGTCTTACCTCGCACTCTTGCACCGTTAAAGCTGAAGAAGTGCACGGCTTCTGTGAACAGTAAAGCCCCCCTTCTTTGATTTCATTGGCCATCTCAAACATTTTGACATTGTCAGGTGCTGACTTTTTGTCATCTAACAACATACATAGAGGTGCATAATGGATTACAGCAGAGCAGCATCAAAAATATTAAATATTGGAGGGGGACAAACTGGCCATATCTGATTATTGGGGGACATGTCCCCCTCAATGTCTATGGGGATAACGGCCCTATCCTGATCGATAAAAGTGAGATACCGTGCATGCTTTTAAGCTCCTCACTGACCATGGCTTCAGCAGTTGGATGAAACCAAGAAGACATGAATAAAATCCTACAGAAACAGAAGGTCTTTATTTTGGGGTTAATCAGAATAATTTCATTGATGACAGCTGTATGATAATTACATTTGAACATGAGATTGAATGTGATTGGTTCATTCTGAACACAACCACATTGCCAATTATAAAAGGGTGTGCACACTTATGCAACCAAGTTATTTCTCCTATTTTTCCCTAAAATGTTTGATTGTTTTTCCACTTAATTTTTTATACATTGTAATTTCACACTGAGGGTGGTTAAAGGTCATGTGATATGATTTATCTTGGTTTCATTTGTTTTTTTAACGTCACAAAACCTGCCAATTTAACAGAGATGCATAGACTTTTTATATCCACTTTATATTTTTGTTATTATTTTTATTTTATGTTTATTATTAAATTATTTTAAAATTAAATAAACTGAAACACGCCTCTGTTTTTGTCAAACTCTGCCACCTGTGTGCATAATTCCCCATACAATTGTCTGAGTAGTGCTGTAGTGATGTCTGAGGTCAGAATCCTGTAGAAAGCCTATTTAATTAATTTTGGCAGCAGCAGTTTGTGGATTTAGATCCCTATTGAGCAAGCCAAAGGCAGGAGTTGCAAGGAAAAACTCCCTGAGACTACAGGAGGAAGAAACCTCAAGAGAAACCAGGGAAAGGGAACACCAGATAGTGAGATTATAAATGATTACTCCTCCCCAGCTGTATGCTGTGAAGTCAAACAGGACCAGCGGCAGGTCTGACAACAAATAAAACAAATCTGCTGCTGCCAAAAATAAAAAAAACAGTCCAGAGGTTCCGTCAGGCCAGCAGCAAATATCTGTTTCCATTTTCACAGTCGGCAAACATCTGCCACAGTATGACCTCATGCTTCACCAGTTGAGTACTGAGGCATTGTGCTGATGACAGCAAGGCATTCTGGGAGCTTTCAAAGTGTGAAGTGTGTGGAGCAACAACTCCCATTAGAAAATCAGCAAGAGACACAAGAAGGTCAGATGGCCTTGGGCAGTGGGAGTATGACTTAATACTAACATTCAGATTAAATAGAATAACACTTGGATTACACAGAGTTACACATAGAGTTACACATAGAGTTATCAACTTTGATCACATCACATGAGCCATAGAACTTGATCAAGCAACTGAATTCTGCTACACTCTAGATAACATAGCTCGACTTAAAAGTAAAACAATTGGAGAGCAGAAACTAGCACCCTGGTACAACAAACACATGCACACCTTAAAAAAAGACCACTCGAAAATTAAATGGCATCACACTAACTTGGTAGTATTCTAAATTGCATGGAAGGAGAGCAAGAAAGTCTCTCTCTAGCACTGCTAGATTAGCAAACCCCTACACCTAAATATAAGATTAAAAAAATCCTAGTTTCTTATTTAATACTGTAGGAAAATTAACTAGAAATAAGACCACTACAGAAGCATACACACCATAAGTACGTAGTAGACTTTATAAACTTTTTCCAATGACAAAATTGAAAATATTGGGTAAAAGCTTCAGACTATTAAATTAAAGCCAGACAAATTGATAACTGTCCAGCAATTAGAATGCTTTACACCCCTTCAAGAGACAGAACTAATTTCACCAATTTCATCGAAATTATTTCATTGAAATCATCAACATGTGTACTAGATTCCTTACCTACACATTTCTTGAAACATATACTACTAGTATCTGTTTAAAACTAATAAATTGTTCCTTTAGTACTGGTTATGTACCCTTTAATCTAGATCCATTCTATCTCCAAGATCCTAGAAAAGGTTGTAGCATAGCAGTTATGCTCATAGGAATAACATGCCTAGGAATAACATACATGAAATCTATCAGTCAGAATTTAGACCATGGCACAATACTGAGACAGCACTGGTTAAAGTTTTTAATGGCCTACTACTGGCCTCTGATCAGGTTTGTGTCATGTAGCTTGTGTTGCTTGACCTTAGTGCAGCTTTTGACACCATAGATCATAACATTCTTCTAGATAGACTAGAAAATTATTTTCATTATCAGTATGTAGATGTAAACAGTGAGCTCTCTATGCATATTAAAGTAAAGTTGGGTGTTCCACAAGGCTCTGGTCTACGCCCACAGCTCTTTTCTCTATTTATGCTAGCTCTGGATACAACTATTCCTAAACATGGTATTAGTTTTCACTGTTATGCTGATGACACAGATGTATGTTTCAGCAAAGCCAGATGAGAGACACCAACTTTATGAAGTTGAGGAATGTGTAAAAGACATTAGACACCGGATGCTTATTAACTTCCTTCTACTTAATACTCATAAGAAAGACGCACTTCTGCAAGGACCACAGGCTGCTAGAAGCAAGTTTTCTGATTAGACAGTAACTCTGGACGGCCTTTCAGTTACACCAGCAGTAAAAGGCCTTGGGGACAGCTTGCATAAGAGGACAGCTTGCATAAGAATCACCTGCTTGAACAAGCTGGGTTTGTGCAAGAATAGTCACTCCTGGGGTAACATCAGCCTTAGACTCTTAATCCAACAAACCTAGTTAGCAAGAGAGAGCTTCCACTCTGGTTCAAGATCCCAGGACGATACTTGAACTTGAAGTCAGACTGAGCTAACTGAGAAGCCTATCGCTGTCCTATAGCCCCTAACTTAGAAGAATGTAAGTAACTAAGCATGTTGTTGTCTGTGTACATTATAAATTTACAAGCCAACAAATAATCTCTAAACTTCTCTGTAACTGCCCACTTTAAGGCAAGCAAATCAAGTTTCATGGAGCTATAATTGGACATATCGCACTCCGTTGGATGCAACCCTCAACTGGCATAAGCAACTGGTCTCTGTCATAAGCAACTAGCATAAGCAACTCATAAGCAACTGGTCATAAGCAACTAGTCCCCCCCCCCCTTCTTGCTCCTGGCACAAGATGGCTGTGTGGCTTGCCTCTATCTCAAAAATAAAAGGCTTTGTAAACTCTGCATAAGCCAAGACTAGGGAGCTAAATAACTTACTCCTCACAGTTACAAAAGATATCTCACTGGCCTCATCGTTCTCCTATTTGCTTCTGGCCTGGGCTCTTCTGGTCATTCTGGAGAACACCCAAAAGCCAATGCAAGGGGGCAGCATGCTTGACTCAGCCATCCATAAAGCACCGATAATATGAAGCAAAGCCCAGTAAAATCTAAGGGCGTTCAGAGCCATCAGACATTCCCATTCCGCCACAGCTCAAATTTTCTCTGGATCAGTAGCCACACTTGATGCTGAAATTACATGGCCCAGATACTTAACTTCCTCTCAAAAAATACAGTTTTGCAGCCTAAGCTTCAAGTTATGCCACTATAATCTCTTCAATACCATGTCTAACTGGTGCAAATGAGACTCAAAGGAATTTGAAAAAAAATTACAAATGTCATTTAGATATAGTAAGAGAGCCTGGAAATGTTCACCTACAAAAAAACGTTCCATTATATGCTGAAAAATACTTTGAGCCTTACGTAATCCAAAAGGCATACAATTCAAAAAAAAAGAACAAATGGAGTACAAAAAGCAGTTTTAGATTTATGTTGTTCAGCCATAGGTACTTGACTGTATCCATTAGCCAAGTCCATGGTGGAAAAATAAAAAACTTAGCAAGAGCCAGTGTGTCCAAATAATAACTCCTCTATTCTTGGCATAGGGAATGCATCCTTTCTAATCTGGGCATTCAACTGTCGATAATTGACACAAAGTCGAATATTAACATCCTTTTTCTGAACAACAACTATAGGAGATTAGAAGGGTTGACAACTCACTTGGAAGATATCCTTCTCTAAAGGCTCCTGAATATGTGCTTTAAATAATTCATACTGAGATGGAGGCAAACAATGATAACATTGTAGAACAGGGGTCTCATGTAATAAAGGGATTTCATGTTGGACTAAATCTGTATAACCCAACACTTCTTCACCCTGACTAAACACTGTACCACATTTAGACCATCTTTCCCTTGCTTTTCCTGATCAGCTGAAGATTTGGCCAAGACATATCTAACAAATCCAGAGGGATATTACAAACATGCGAGGACCGAACAAACCCAAAAGAAACTGAATTATTAGTTCCTTAAAAAAGCTAAAAGCAAATTCAACTGGTGCTCAAGTAGGGACAATTCACCTAAATAAGTATGCAGTGGAAGCCATACATCCTGAGTCTCAACATCAACAACAGACACCAGAACTGTACCACAACTCACCGTAAGCAAAGTTTGAAACAACAAAAGACCACCTGGAAGCATCTTCCCAGGCCCAATAAGGCAGATTGAAAGACAAAATCTACATTCTGATGCAAATTATAAAGAACCTGCTGGAAGGCAAACAGGTACATATCCCCACACCCTACCCAGGCCCCCTGAAGTAGGAAAACATTCTAACTGATGTCATTTGGACAGTGCTTGCTTTTAGGCTTCACCAGGGAAGAGCCATGCTGCTGAAACTGTTGGGTGATAGCACTCACTAATAACATTCATGCCAAACACCCCAGGAACCTGTTGTCGCTGCATACATGTTGAAGAGTCACTAGAATCACCGACTACTAAAATTCCCATGACGGAAAAAGTTTTTCCCAAAACCTTGACCTCAAGTTCCATGTAACCTACATAAGGGTTGTCCAAACCAATAAGCTGGAGCCAGCTACAATCTTGCAATAATTCAACTCCTTGTCCCTGAAAATTTTGTTTAAAAAAATTTCAGAGAGTGTAGTCACCATGGAACCCGTGTCAAGTAAACAAGGCAGCTTAACCCCTCCAATAAAAACTTCCACTAAGGAGCACCTTCTAATAAGCTTAAATACAGGGTCCCCATACAAAATGGATCCTCAACAGTCCCTATCTGGTGCTCGGCTCTCCATGCCAGAGGGAACTACTACTCTTTAAGCTCTACCAGCTCATCGCTTGGCTGATGTACTACCACGCCACTGCTTGCACTGCACTCACCACTCAGGTGGACTTGGGAATCACAAAAATGAGCTTGGGTCCCTCAACTATTCCCCTCTACCCACTTGAAGGCTTCACTACAAATCTCTGAAAAGCACAAATCAGACATATGTGCTTAAGTTCCCTGCTTAGCATCCCATCCCTTACATGTTCAATAAACTCACGCAAGAGTTTATCTGCAGCTAGAATATTGCGGGGATCTCTATGCTTCACGGCCACTAGCAGAGACAGCAAAGGATGTGAAAACTCCCTAATAGATTCCCTCTCCAATTGTGTATGGTGAAAAAACTGCTTATGCAGGCCTATATAAGACTGGGAGCACCCATATAGCTCAAGCAAAATGGTGAAAATGTTCTTCTTTCTGTTGCAGGATGAAATCTAATTTATGTCTTAACGTCACCATCTAAATGGTCATATAGAAATAAGGCCTGTTCCTCAGGAGACATATGACCTTCGAGCTTCCTCTACCCAATCTTCAACTAACAAGGGATCAGATAGTACAAGAAAACTTATGACATTTCCTTTCTCTAGTTACAAAGATATAATGCTCTGATACATTAACATTTGCTGGAGAAGGGGGTGACTGTTTTCACATTAACATCTCCTGAGCCCCCAATCGGCTCTTCAGACATGATTATCAAAGGCAAAAGAAAAAATAACAATCCAGCAAAAAACAAATGAAGGGTCCACACTCTGATGATCCTCCTGTAGTCTCCAAGGTCACACACATGCTGGAGGAATCCACCACTGGTCTTCAGATAATAGCCATTGTATTCCCCAAACCACAAAAAAGAGAAACAAAAAAAACCTCCTACAAATTGCTAACCTCAATATTATTGCGAAAGATACCAGCTTCCCACCTTGAATCAGTCTGCCAATGGCACCAAATGAATGTGGTACTATGCACACCACACACAAAAAAGGCTGCCCAAATAACTCCACTATCCCCTAAAAAAATATAGGAAAATATAACCCCCATTGCTACTCTGATTCTCCCAGGGTGGGGGAGCCCAAACTTTGACTAACGACAAGGGGCTACCCAGAAAATCCCTACTGTAATTAATCAATCAAAGACAAAAGCTAGCATCACAAAAGGTGCAAAATTTTTATTAACAATTTATATTTACAAAAGGGGGTTAGAAGGATTCTTTCATAATAAAAAAGACTCAGGTATAGTTTAGATAGACTCAGGAAAAATTAAGATGGTTGGTGCTATTAACTAAAACAAATGGTAAGACTCTTACTCAGAAATAGACAAATACATCCATTACTTTTATCTACTGATTTGTGGAAAAGTGTATGAATTAACCCTACTTAAGCTCGTAGCCCCAAGAAACTTCAACCCACTTACCACAAACTACCACTACACACAATCCTCACTGGTATTACACTACATAAAACTACATAAAAAGGAACAGAGGAGGCATCTCACTACTGAGGAATGAACTGGGCCATATGATATTACTTTTATACAGCTTTGCACTAAAAGCTAAATTCCAATAAAAGCCCTCTTAGCTGCATCATCTAATTTGCCTAAACACAAAAAGACAAAACAATAAACCATCAAAGCAAATATTGGGAAGCAGTAAAGCACCCCCCAACAAAACAACAAAAATCTTAAACAAAAAAGAAAAACACAGGGAAAACAGTGGCTAATTATCTACATTTGATGATTTAAGCGGATCCTTTGCAAGTAGAAGCAAGGCCTACCAGAAACACTGGAGGGAAGACAGGAACACACCCCAGCTGTTTCATGTGTAACTGGACCAACAGGACTGTCCACGCCAACACGGCAAATCAATTTAGTCAAACTCTGTCCCAAGCAGCATCTGCTCAGCCCAACTTGCTATTACCCATCAGCAATGGCAGGGGAAGAACCACAGTGTTGTTTAACTCTCCCTCATGGCAATATGAGAGCTCAATTTAATGAAACTCATTCTTTCATAGTGTCTGGACAGCGTTACCTGCTACTGCTAGTCAAACAATAAAAAGACAATCACAGCATCATGGCCTCAAAGCTTATAGTACCTAGGTGCTTTCTCCGATCAACAAACTCACATGAAACATACTTATTCTTAGCACTTTATCTTCTTAAAGGCACAAGCTACCAAATTATTGTTTACTCCAAGGTCCTAAAGCCCTAATGAATACCAGGTCCTAAAGTCCTGCCAGTTGCACATGTCTCAATAAAATCAACCCACCACATATTAAAGAAGGACCATAACAGTTTCAGTTCCAAGAATAACAGATCCACTCCAACACAGCAATGTCCCAAAAAAATGGAAAAATTCCCAATACAAAAACACCAAAAGTAACAGCAGCACAAAAATTTAAGGGCCCAGCAAAGTACAAAGGACAAAAAATTTAATTTTCTCACCAGGTTTCTTGAATAATCCTAGATCAAGAACAGTGATGAGTTGGTCACAGAGGAAAAGGATTATATTCCTTGTTGGCTAACAACAAACAAAACACCTTGGCTTTCTCTCCAAAATAGCGACCACGCCTCTTCCTGTCCTAGTCTGGGGTTTATATTCAAAATAAGAGTTACCCCAATGTTCAAAGCTCAGCTTTCTACAACCTCGTATGTAGGAGAAATGATAATTTTTTTTAGTTCTTACAATTTATTTCAAGTAAAGTTTTTTTTTTAATTAGAAATGACTTTGGAAAATGTACATGTGCAAAAATAGCCTTTATTTTAAAAATAACCATTGCCTGGACTATTTGTTTTAGATGATGCTGTTACTATATGTTTGAGGTAATGCTGTTTTCTAGCAGATTGTTTTTTTTTTAACAAACTGGTTGTTTGCGTCTCGTGGTCATATGATCACGCTGTATTCACAACCTGGCATCCAAGCAGTCCAAGAAGTACCGGAGTACAGAAGAGAGATGCTGGCTCTTATTTCAGTTTGGGCTGAACCAAGGTTCCAGCAATAATTTGTAAATACAATAAAACAATCATAACAAAGTATACAGTCATGAAAAGAGGCTGACAGTGGATGCAAATGCAGTTGAGGTGTTTATAAGCAGACATGCAGGCAGACAAATCCAAAACGTGTATCAGAATCAAAACAGGAAACAGACAGAGGCCAGGCCACTTACAATATTCATGCATTGGATTTCAAGAGAAGTTATGTATGTTCTGTGCAAATAATTAAAATGAATCAACTGGTGATCAGGGTTGCGAGATGAATCTTGAATGCTGGAGCACACAGCATCCCAATCCAAATCAGAGTCTAAATCTGGACAATCTAACCACCATATATGGTCCAGAGAAAGTGCCAGAAAAGAGGCTTTTAGTAAAAACTGATAGAGCGTAGATACCATGCCCTTGTTCTTCTTCTGTGCAGTGAATAGATTACAGATAGGATGAATGGGTAGCATGTGTTGCAGTGGGAACCACATGCTCTGAGAGCTGACCTAAGTTGCAAAAAAGAAAAAGGAGAAGCACAGAAGATCAGACTGATTCCCAATTTTGTTAAAGGGCCATAAACCTTTGTCATTATAGATGTCCTTCAGATAGTGAACACTTGTATTACCCTAGTGAGCTGTAGTAATGGGTTTCCCTCCAATTAGTATTCCCTACTGTTGAATACAGGTAATAAAGTGTGCCACACAGGATATTTTACAGTGTTTTTCAGTTAATCGACACATCTGAATAAGATGGGATATAATGGGGCCTAGGTGCAGCTGGAACAGCTTATTAGATATGTTAACAAAAAGGATATCTTGAAGTGTTGTACCATGTTCTGCTCTAGTGTGGGCTCTAGTTTGGGGGTTGAGCCAAGTGAGTACCAGTCTAAGCACAAATAAACAGTATAGTTTGAAGTTGGGGGCATTCAATCCACTATCCTCTCTTCTCCTCTGCAGAGTGGAGAGTTTAAGACGGGAACGTTTGTTTTTCCATATGAAAATTAATTCCAGGTGGAACGTTATCTATCTATCTAGATTGTTCTGCATGTTGGTAAAAGCTAAGGAGTAATTATGTTTAGCAATCTGATTGAGAGAGGGGAAAATTTCAATTCCTAAGTATTAGAAGTGTTGAACAATGGAAATAGTGGCCGGAATAAACAATGCTATGGCAGGTTCATTTAATGGTAAAAGGGCAGATTTTGGAAGAGTGGCAAATCATCTAAGCTAAAGGCTCAAGAGAAAGAGTGAAATGCGCTGGACTAAGGGGGTAACCCTGGTAGGATCACCTAGAAACTGGAAACAGAGAAGAGTAGATTTGTCCCAGTAACACAGACACAGAGGGAGAGGCATACAATATTATAACTATATGGATAAAACCTTCCCCAAAGCCCATCATTTTAAGATTGACTATAAGAACGACCATTCCAACCTGGCAAAAGCTTTCATAGCTTCGGGAGATAACACTGCTACAGAAGCATTAACGTGCTGCAGCATCGATTATGTGAAGACCACATCTGACGTTGTCTGATGCTAGTCTAGATTTAACAAATCCTATCTGATCACAGTTTACTAATGTTGGCATATGGTGCAGAAGGTGACGGGTGAGCAGTTCAGCATAAAATTTAAGGTCAGAATTCAGAAGACTGAGAGTTCGGTAACTGGCACAATCAAATGGGTCCTTATCTTTTTTCAAGAGTAAGGAAATTAGGGCTGTTTTGATGCTCCTTAAAAAACTGTCATTTTCAATGGAGTAGTTAATCATATTAATGAGAAATGAACCTCGAATGAAGGTGCCATAAAATTCCTTAGGATTTCTGTCGATTCCAGGTGATTTACCTCTTTGAATATCAAGAGCTGCCTCTTTCAATTCCTTCAAAGAAACAGGGTTATCCACATCCCTTGAGTCCAACCAAGATAGTTGAGGGAGGTTTTACTTAGAAACTGTCACATCTATTCTGTTCTAGTAATATTTCTGATTTGTATAAGCTGAAATAGAAAGATCGGAAACTATCATTTTTCTCTTTAGGATCAGTGACAATATTATCATTTGGAGTCATAATGGCAGGAAGGTCTGTAAACTGCTCACTAAGAGATGACTAGGACTGGCACCTTGGAAATAGTAGCACTGTCTATTCTTATGAATCTGAAACTCTGAACGTTGTTTTAGAATATCATTTATTTATTTTTTTGATTATATCTCTCTTTAAAAGATATGGCTTCTCAGAACAAGTGGCATTACAATTTTCCTCAAGGCTTTGTAGTTTAGCAGTCTTAGCTTATTGCTGATCAGAACAAAAACATGTGGTGTTACTCCTGATGAAGCCATTGATTGCATCCCAAAATTCCCTAGGGTCATCCACCCAGCCATTGTTAAAGCTAATAAATTCATCAAATTCAGTCATAAATTGTGATATACGCTATAGTACATGTACATAAAGGTTTTCAGTTACAGTTTTTCAGTTACAGTTTTTTTAAGCTCCCTCACTTGTTTTATCACATGATCTTACATACACTCATATACACATTTACTGTAATTAGCTGGTGTGAGATTAAAAAATAATGTAGTCCTGGCATGTTGTGAACTGATCATCAGAGAAGAACATTATTAATCTCTTCATCATCATAATGATTATTAGCAGGAATGAAGGCAGAGTTTTATTTCATGCTTCTCTTCTACATGAGACTCTCTGTGATGAAAAATCAGTACAATCTGATATCATAACATTTCACTTTGGATTGTAAAATATGTTATTAAAGCCTGAAGTAACTTGTAGCTGAGTGGATAAAAGGATGTGATCAGTCACGGTTATTGTTATGGAACTTCTACATGTGAATATGAATGATTCAGCTCCCAAACTGCTGGAAATGTGGGACGGGTTCTAACGCTTCACCAAAACTGCTTTATCCTGGAAAAGAGGTTTGAGGTGAGACTCCTGTCATACGCCAGTCCTGGTGAGTTTATTATCCTTACGATACTTAATGCTGAAAGACAGAGAAGAGCATCAGTGTAAACAAACATCAGCATAAACACCAACACACACACACACACACACACACAATAAAACTAACAATATTATACAGTACACAGTGAATATTATTCAGTATCATACAGTACAGTACTGTAAAGATCTACATATTTACATTTATGGAATTTGGCAGATCCTTATCCAGAGTGACTTACAGAAGTGCTCTGAAGTCTCTATTAATAATTACATCCTGACACTGGTTCACACGGTCATGAACTAAGAATACCACCAGTCTATAAACTCTTTTGGGGAGGTAATATAGTAAGAAAAGCACACAGACAACACTTTTTTTTAATTAAAGTTCATTTACACCAATCAGCCATAAGATTAAAACCACCTGCCTAATATTGTGTAGATCCACCTCCTGCCACCAAAACAGCTTTGACCTGTCGAGGCATGGACTCCACAAGACCTCTGAAGGTGTGCTGTGGTATCTGGCACCAAGACATTACCAGCAGGTCCTTTAATTCCTGTAAGTTGCGAGGTGGAGCCTCCATGAATCAGACTTGTTTGTCTAGCACATCCCACAGATGCTCAATTGGATTGAGATCTGGGGAATTTGGAGGCCAAGTCAACACCTTGAACTCTATGTCATGTTTCTCAATCCATTCCTGAACAATTTTTTGCAGTGTGTCAGGGCCCATTATCCTCCTGAAAGAAGCCAGAGTCATTAGGGAATACTGCTGCCTTGATCTGCAACAATGTTTAGGTAGGTGGTATGTGTCAAAGTAACATCCACATGATTTCCAGGACCCAAGGTTTCCCAGCAGAAAATTGCTTAGAACATCACACTGCCTCCGCTGGAATGTCTTCTTCCCATAGTGCATCCTGGTACCATCTATTCCCCAGGTAAGTGACGCATATGCACCTGGTCATCCACATGATGTAAAAGAAAACATGATTCCTCAGACCAGGCCACTTTCTTCCATTACTCCATGGCTCCCCACATGCATCAGTGAGCCTTGGGTGCCCATGTCCTTGTCGCCAGATCACCAGTTGTCCTTCCTTCGACCACTTTTGGTAGGTACTAACCACTGCATACCCATTTTCCAATGCATCAACTTCAAGAACTGACTGTTCACTTGCTGCATAATACTTTGTATATCCCACCCCTTGACAGGTGCCATTGTAACAAGATAATTAATGTTATTCACTTCACCTGTCAGTGATTTTAATGTTATGGCTGATCAGTGTATATGTGAAATGTGTGAGGTTGATTTACTTACGATTCATTTTTCATCTTTCCTTTCCTTGGCACAAGAGTCTTACACAGGTTACACACATCTGTCTAAAATATATAAGAACCACGGGAGGTTTTCACTATTTCCATGTGCTTAAGTAAATTTATGTTGAATTTCTTCTCCTCTGAGTACTTCTCATGATTGTACTTTTAAATGAATTTCAATTAAATTATAAATTTAGTAATTTAGTAAATTACAAATTGTTGCCAGATTATTAGGGGTGTTAAATGGTTGAAGATGTACATTGTGCACAGAGTACAAGCAGCAACTCCAGCAAGACTAACTATGACAGCACAACTAAAAGAGCCAGAAGGTAACACAGACATAAGCGTGCCCTGGGACATAAAGCAGTCAGCCTCTCCACTGTCAACAAACCTGAGTAAATGCATGGGGTTTTTTTTATACAGAATCCAAACATCCCAGTTTACCAAAGTACTCTATGCCCATGAACACTACAGATCTGTGCCTTTACCTAAGAAAATAGATATTACCAAAAGGCTTGACTAAACAAAGGTTTTCAGTCTAGTCCCTGCATCTAAGTCCCAAACACTACCTGGAAGGTTGTTCCATAACTGTGGGGCATTGTAAGAGAAAGCTCTGCCCCCTGTAGCCTTCAATATTCAGGGTACCGCCAGATAGCATGCACCTTTTGAGTGAAGCAGGCGTTGCAGATCATAAAATCAAGTCAATTAAGGCCAAATCAAGTGAGGTTATTTCAAGGCTATAATAATAATAATAATAATAATAATAATAATAATAATAATGATAATAATAATCTGAGCTCATTAGTGATGATTGTGCACATTATAAATTACAACTACGAGAGGAAAATAGATGTACACGCGTGGAAAGTTTAAATCCTTGCACACACAAGATACAGATGTGGATAAAAATTGTTGGTACCCTTACAGCGCATTGAAACAATACTTCATTCCTCCTGAAAAGTAATGAAATTAAAAGCAATTGTCTCATGTATACCTGCATGCCTTTGATATGTCATAGTGTAAAGCAAAGAAAGTGTGAAAAGACATAAATTATTGCTTATTCTACAAAGATATTCTAAAATGGCCTGGACAGATTTGTTGGTACCCTTGGAAAAGATCATAAATATTCAGTTTATAGCTATATTTCAAGCTAACTGTTTTCTTTAATTAGTATCACACATGCCTTCAATCTTGTAATCAGTCATTCAGCCTGTTTAAATGGAGAAAAGTAGTCACTCTGCTGTTTGGTATCATCGTGTGTACCACATTGTACATGGACCAGAGAAAGCAAAGGAGATTGTTGTCTGAGGAGATCAGAAAGAAAATTATAGACAAGCATGTTAAAGGCATGGGCTGTAAGATCATCTCCAAGCAGCTTGATGTTCCTGTGACTACAGTTACAAATATTATTAAGAAGTTTAAGGTCCATGGGACTGTAGCCAACCTCCCTGGATGTGGTCGCAGGAAGAAAATCATACCCAGATTGAAGAGAAGGATAGTGCAAAAGGTAGACAAAAACCCAAGGAAAACTTCCAAAGAGATACAAGCTGAACTCCAAGGTCAAGTTACATCAGTGTCTGATCGCACCATCCGTCACTTTTTGAGCAACAGTGGGCTCGATGGAAGAAGACCCAGGAGGGCTCTACTGCTGAAAGAAAAACCTAAAAAAGCCAGACTGGAATTATATTTTGAAAACCACAGTGCTTCTGGGAGAATGTCCTTTGGACAATGAGACAAAACTGGAGCTTTTTGGCAAGTCACAACAGCTCTATGTCCACAGACAAAAAATGAAGCTTTCAAAGAAAAGAACACCATACCTGCTATGAAACAGGGAGGAGGCTCCTTAAGACTCAAGACTATCAAGGCATTCTGGAGGGAACATACTGCCCAGTGTCAGAAAGCACTGTCTCAGTCGTATGTCATGAGTCCTGCAACATGATAAAGACCCAAACTCACAGTAAAAGCATCCAAAAATGGCTAAGAACAAAATAATGGACTATTCGGAAGTGGCCTTCTATGAGCCCTGACCTGAATCCTATCGAACATCTATGGAATCTGTGGAGCTGAAACATGCAGTTTGGAGAAGGCACACTTCAAACCTGAGACCGCTGGAGCAGTTTGCTCAGGAACAGTGGGACAAACTACCTGTTGACAGGTGCAGAAGTCTCACTGAGAGCTACAGATACTCTAGAGGTTGTGCAACAAAATATTAGGTTAATTGTCCTATCATTTTTGTCCTTGCCATTTTCATTGTTTTATTGTTTAAAATATTCTGTTGAATCAAAAATCAAAAGAAAAGTCTGATTTTTATTAAATATGGAATAAACAATGATGGATGCCAATTACTTTTGTCAGTTTCAAGTTATTTCAGAGAAAATTGTGGGTTCTTCTTTTTTCGTGGAAGGATACCAACAAATTTGTCCACATTTGTATCTACTGTGCATGCAATACACGCTCTGGCAGGCGAGGAAAAAAAGGGTATGCCCAAGCATAATCATTCCCCACACTCAGGAGCTGCTTCTTTCCTACTGCTTCCTATTTAACTATTGCTTCTGGGCGGGCAGAACTGGCTTGGCTGTAACCTCAAATACAGTATCTTTGGCTAACTTATTTTTCTTGAAATCAGTTCTGATTGGCTGCCTGCCACTGTGAGCAAGGAAATGGTAGGCTGATTCAGCAAGATGGCTGATCAAAGGGAGGTACATGCTGAGGCAGCAGGTTGCTAAATACATAATATTTTAGTTCCAGTTAGCTAGTTACCTAACCATGACATGACATGAAAACATGTGGAAAAAAGCAAAATAAATAATTATTAGCAAATTAGGGGCATTGCAGATTGCACACTGTGATAAAACTCAAAATTACAGGCCCTATCTTAGTGGACAACTAAAATCCTCAAGTCTATGTTATTGTAGATTTAGAGGAGTTCAGAGCTGACAGTTGACATAATGAAGACATCAGGGTTTTGTGAAGTATGTTGTCCATTTGCCACTTTGCCTTATGTTTTTATCTATCCATATACATTAGGTGGAGTTGCAGGCTACTGCCAGACATGTTGTTTCCCTATTGTGTAGTGCTCTAGCAAGTGAGTCTTATTCACCATCTCGGATGGGTATGTTAATTGTGTTATGAGGCATGTCCAACCATCCATCCATCCATCCATCCATTTTCCAAAAAGGTATACATACAGCATCTCCCTGGATTGTTTGATTGACATCACTTCTAAAACATTAGACTGTTTTACGTTCTGAGTCAGATCTTTATGAACACCTGGGTTAGTTGTTTAACTTGGTGATTCACTGTTAAAGTAAAATATAAATATGAATAGATTGCTAATATTGTTTTTTTTTTAATCCTTTTCACTCAGGGGGATCAGGTCAGCAAAAGTTGAATGTTGTACCACCTGAAGATGAAGGATATATTGGGTCCTACTTCATTAAAATGGTTGGAGGAACAGGCTGTCTATACATCATGCCAATACAGAACACTCTGGAGGCAGACATCTGGATTGACAGCAATGATTTAGAATCTGTTAAGTTTACCTTTACTAACTTTAAAATATTTTTTACAGTAGACAATAAATTATTTTGGGTCGTCCTTTCTAATTTTTAAACTCTAATTTATGTTACAGAAGCATCATCCATTTCCACAAAAGTGGCTAATGTTACTGCCAATGTAAGTTGCAACTTGGCAACTTAAAAGTCATTACTTGTGTGACCAATCAAGTGCTTAGTCCTCACACTGATTTATGTCTATTACATTTGTTTTACTTTACAGACAGGAGATGAGCTGGATCCACTGACTTCAGCTTCATCCATGATAGATGCAGGCCAAAGCAGGTAAGCTTTGAGCTAGTAAGCTATTCTAGTAGCTATTCTAGTAACCTATTCTTTGCTTGCATATTATTTATTTACATTAAATAGTGATACATTTGAATGAATCAAGTGAAAGTGATTTCTAAAAGTTGTGTTCTGTGTTCTGACATGTATCCAGAGGACTATTTTGAAATACATGCTAGCACCTGTGGGGAAAGGTTAATATTTTAATTGTGTTTTATATATTCAACTGTGTTTTCAAGGTGTAAATCGACATGTCATTGGTGTCACTGTTTATTGCTGTTTATCAGTGTTTATATCTTCCAATCTTTACTGTTTATTTGTTTTTAAGTAAAGTGTATTGTTTCTTTTAGATTTGAAGATAACCAGATCATTTCAAATCTTGTTGAAGCAGTCAGGAAACCTAATCAGAAAACAGACACCATGACAGTTTTCAGCGTTTGCATCACAAGGGAAGACCTGTTCAACCAAGGCTTGATGCAATGGGACTGCCAGAAGAGATCCTCTCCAAGGAATCCCCTCCAAATCTCTTTTGTCTGGGAGCCTGGGACAGACAGTGGAGCTCTTAGGAAGAAATTCCTGACTGGTATATTCTCATCTTCTTCGCTTTCTATGAAATGATTTTTCCATACAATTTCATTGTAGTTGTGGTAAAAGTATTCAGTGAACAGCACAATTTTTGTTCAACTGTTAATACAGATTATTTACTTTTCTAATCCTCATAGAAATGATGGCTGGAATTGAGGCAAAATTCTTTGAGGGAGCTAATACTGAAAAAAAATCTGAAGTATTCCGTCACAGATTTTCAGATTGACAATTGCAGATATGTTTAGTACTGTTATATGTTACATAGAAATCTATTTTATGCCAGTGTATTAATTGTACTCTGTTACTTCAGGACAATTGGTGAAATTATGGCTATGAAGATTACACAGGATGGCCCTCCACCCAACTGTTTCCTCAAGTGGAATTACAACTTTATATCTTCTGGAGAGATTAATAAGGATCAGCTGTCAAAGGCTCATGTGACAGACCCAGGCCTGCTAGACCTTATTCATAAGGCTTCCTAATTATATTACTGTCTTCTTATTTTAAGGTTCTGTTACTTTTGCTTTTTTGAGTATAAGGCTTTACATAGAGGTATGTTGAGGTACTGTTTTTCAGTGTATGCTGCTGTATATTTTGATGATGGTCAGACCAGAAAGTGGCTTATTACATAACTGATATAAGACACTTCAGCCTTGCTTAACCTTTCAGAAAGAATTGTGCCATGTGGTTACGCAGGACCTCTAACATATGACAGAAAGGAGACCATTGTAAGGTAAAATTCTATGATGTTCAGTTTTTTTCTTCTAGCCTGCCATTCTACTCCTTACCTCGATCTTTTCTCTAGTCTACCCATTGTTAATGCAACATGAATGTGTACCAGCTCTCGTTTTTTTTTTTTTTTTTTTTTACTTCTTTCATGTTCACACTCACATTTTGTGTATAACACACCACTAATTTCTTGTTTTGTACACCGGTTGCTTGTTCTCTTGAAACTGGTTTCCTCTGATATGCAGTGCTGTTATCCTACATTCCTCTGTCCGCATTCTCCCAATGCTGCAGCAGATCTGCACAGGATATGGCCTCTATGGCCTCCATGAGATGATGAAACAAAACTAGCATTTATTTAGGCAGTTATTTGTTCCTGGCCATTTAAACAAAGTAAGTACTTGCCTTTTTGCAGACTGGCATTTGAGGAATATGGAATCAAAGGTTGTTCTTATTTATCTGCAGCCGGGTGCAGATTTTCTGGTGATAGCCCTGTCACCTGTTTTAAGTAGTGTGGGTTCAATGAAGCAGTAGAGGGAATTAAGAATCATGAACTTCTTGCAGGACTTCATTCAAAGCATTGTAGACAATTTACTCTGAATTCGCAAATACATTAAAAACCAGCCATGTTTTGACACTTATCTTTTATTATAGTTAACACAGCCACTGTCATCATGTCTCTATCTCTCACAAAAAAAACAATAATAATTATGTAAGTGTTTATGCAGGTGTGGTAATTCTTTTGAACTTTTAATTTTGTTTCAGAAGAAGGGGTCTCTGAAGCTGAAGTTAGCACTGGTAAGGAGAGATTTGAAGATGAAGACAATGACAAACAGAGGGAAGAAACAAAGGATGGGACAGATGGAGAGACAAAGCAAGACAGGATCACTGTCAGTAGCTTCATGCAGTGGATTACTGGTAAGGCACATGTTCCCATTACTGCAGCAGAGCAAGAGAAATTAAAGTCCATGTGGAATTTGATCACGAGTGTCAGCTGCACTATGCTGAACACTGTATATGCTATCCTCTTGTCAACACATGTTCTTGTACCGTGACCTTTCCCACACTGCACCTGGGGACTTGCACAGAATTCCTTTGCATTATGAGGCATGAGCAGGTCGTTCTTGAGATGGATTCCTACTATAGTTGTTACTGTTAGTGTACCATTGTAACATACTAACACTACAGCTGTTAAGTGTTAACTGTTGATATGTGTGCAAAAAAGTGTGCAGCTTTGGCAGCAACATTGGCTCCATCAAAGTTCTGAAATTAAGATGTATTGGTAAATATACAGCATGCAACACTGCAAAACAATTCCCACTGTTCATTCTGAACGACTGATGGCAAAAATATCTCACAATTTTCACTGTAACACTTTATCTAGGAATACAGGCATTGTATATGTATGTGGGAACATTTTTTCTGTTTCTTTTTTTTTCTTCACTGTTTTTCCTGTCTCTGTCTTAAATTACTGTCAGTTTCTGTCTAGTAAGAAAGAGAAATATAATGGTGAGCAGCAGGAGGAAAGAAATCACAAATAGACAAGTGAGTATTTGTACATTTTTTATTAATTGTATATGCACAAGTCAGAATGGAACATGGAAAATGATGTTTAAAGACTTTAATGTCTTTCATATGGAGCAAAACCACCTCTTTGTTAATACCATCACTGAGTCTTTCATCACAACATCTCTCAAATGA
>CM075013.1:25352247-25363663 GCA_037576675.1 Pangasius sanitwongsei | reverse complement strand
TTTAGATTTAGATACTCACTGTGTTTATATATTATAGCTTTAGATTTAGATACTCACTGTGTTTTTACTCCTGAAAAGTTTTTCCGGTCGTCACGAAATGGAGTCCAATGGCTTCTGAGTCACCTTCAACCTGGTTTATAGCAGGGAAGGGCATGTTTCCATAGCTACTGCAGATTCAGAAAAAGAAACCATGCATATTAGGAATGTTGCCAATCTAGTCTTTAACAAGGGCTGTCACAGAATGCAATGTCAATAATGTCCAGCAGCAAATCCAGCAGCAAAACACATCACAACCTACAGAACATCACAAATTTAAATATTTGATGTTAAAGAGATGTTTATACTGCCGTGTTTTAGAAGTGCTTTTAAAGCACTTTTTGTACTTTTAAGATGGTGATGGCGTTCACTCCTCAAGATGGCTGACTGACTAATGCAGCCAAGACCTGTGAAAACATGTTCGCTAAGAAACTCCTTACAATAATAAGAGCTGATAGAGATGGCTTATATCAAAAGAAAAAGAATTACAAAATAAATCCAATTATCTTAAATTCAAAAATACTAATATCCAAAACATTTACAATCCACACCATAAAGATGTAATAAAAAGAATCAAATGCTTGTGCTCAAATGTAATCGACCCATATACATATCCATAATCAAGTCTTTGTTCATTTAAAGCCAAAGCTCCATGAGCAATGCCATTACATGAAACAGAATGATTAACAATCTTAATTGGCTGGAGAGCTCATAAAAATACTATTCAACATACATGAACAATCATTAAGAGAATTATTAGGCGTGTTCTAGGACATCTGATTCAGGTTTTCCCACATTACTGAGCACTAACAAAAGTAAAGAAAAAGTAAAACTGCTCCAGCATCACTGTTTGACAAGGCACCTTTGCTCAGTTAAGCTTAAAATCTCAGCTTCGATCACAAAATACATGCAATACCTGCATAAAAGACAGCCTTTTCATATCTTAGTGGAAGAGAAAACGAACACAGGTATTGAAGTGAATAAAGCTCTGGTGTTCATGCTGTGACTTCCTCACTGCTAGAGATATACTAAGCTTCTCCTCCTGTATGTCAGGCCGGGTTCCTCTACAACTACAAAGATTGTCTTTTCTTCTAATGTGGCACTATAAAATAGAGAAATGTATTGGAAAACAATGCTTTATAAAAATTTAAGGGGGAGGGCTATTCTTCCCTCTTTTTATTACAACTGTTCCTCAACGCATTACATAAACACATAAAAGTTCTCAGAATACACATTTGGAAATTGAAATGGAATAAATAAAATAGGAAATATGATAGCAAATAATAATAATAATAAAAAGGAAGGGCATAAGATGAGTATATGTCATGGTCACTCCGTCAGTGATCCCCACCATATTTCTATTCCCTATTGTTCTCCTTGTTTCACATACCAGGAGGAGTGGCCACATATCTCACATGGTTTATGGCTATTCATTTTTATAAGCTCATGGTGAACATGCACAGACACATAGACTCAAGACACACACACAGACGCTTTCTCTCTCTCTCCCTCTCTCTCACACACACATACACACACATGCAACTCTTCTTTATCTGTCCCTATTTAGAATTAGGTTCATAATTAATCAGTGTATCTTATTTCTTTTCTGTAGTTCAATAAATTCTCTATTATTGAGCACTTTTTTGCCATGTTGTGGTTATTACTTTGATATTGCAAGAAGACAAACTATTCAGTGCCTTCAGAAACCAAGTCACTGGTTATTATTGTTCTCAACTGAAGTTGAAATTTTAATAATTTTGACTTGAAAGTTTGTCATTTTAATTTCTAGTTAGGGCATTTCTAAAATGGGATATCTTAATAAGGCTGATTTAATGATCAATTAATTTTACAGTGACGCACCTATATTGTTGGTACATACCTTTCTTTCTAGAGCTTCCTGTAAAAACAGACCCATTTTCCCTGGTTTAAAGCAGGACGTCTAGTTGCCAGGATGTTACCTGACTTGTGTAATTGCAGAGCTGTTGATTGTTACAATTCACCATTTTGTTGAAGACATTTCCCTGCTGTCTGAGGAGAATTGTGATCATTCATTGTGATGAACAGATGAACATTCACCCATTTACTTGAGATCTTGAATTCAGATCCTGATGATGCCACAGCCATCTGTGGCGCCAGGAGTCAAAGAGAGCAAAACTGTCCGTGCTCTCAGGGAAGGAAGGGTGGCATACTCTCTCCTGCATTATGCAAACATTTACACACAATTTTATTAAAAGATTAATCAATGATTGCATGAAACAAGACCTTTCTGAGCACAATTTTGAAATATACAAGATATAATCTTATCTTACAATCACCTCTATACTTGTACATACGCTCTCCCATACTGAATATATTGTACAGGCCTCCATGTTAAATTGAAAGCGTTGAGTATTCTATCTATATTTATTCCTCGATGCTGTAACACATCAATTTCCTGCCAGAGATGAATAAAATCTTGTCTTACTAGTCATTTGTCTGTATGTTGAACTTGCAGTACTGTAGAGCCTCCACCAGAGAGCATTACAGTGCTGCTGAAAGCAGGCCACAAAACATGCATGCAGCATGACAAATGTGAGAAATTTGCTTATGGCTGAACCATACCTCATTGAGGTAATGCAAAATATGATTATACATTTATCCATTCAATAAAGCCACATAAATCCAGGTACAATGGCTTAAGGGGCCAACAATTCACAACCTGCTGGTCGTTTGTGTCAAGCCTTAACAGCACAGTCACACCTGAATGTTAAAAATCTTTAATAATTAACAAAGGGATGTAATTATATATGAGTATGAGGGTATACCATGATACGGAAATCTAAAAATAATAATATTGTGACAAAGAAAATTGAAATTTGTGAACTCCAAATAATATCATATTATTTGAACTCCAGTCTTCTCATTTTATTGGAATCCATAGAAATAGTGCATCCACACCTCCTAAATCCCAGCTTAACCCATTATTAAACCTTTACTTTCAACCTCTTTTTGCCATGGAATTGACAAATTGTGACAGAATGAATAGGAGATAGAACCTTATAATACTAAGCTCATGAAATATTCTTTACGCATACGCACACAAACTCAACCTTTAATTCTTTTCCTCAGTGGGGTTTGATGTGTGATACCTGGCTTGCAGGTGAGACGTGGCTTTAAATAGCAGAAATCGTGCTGTGTGATCATTCTGACCTCTACACCATCTGTCTCTGTGGAAATGCTGCGTCACACGACTAAGACTTTTTTTTTTTTTCCCCTCACTAATCCACTTGCTTGAAGTGCACTCAGACTGCTCCCTCCCAACCCAAAACAGTGACGTCCTTAAAGGTTCTGTAGCTTATTCTTTTAAATATTCATTATTTTGAATATTTATAAGCAGAGCCCAATATCAATAATATTTATTAAAAAGGACACACATCCTGTAACAAATCCAGCCCAAAATATTACAGAATTATTGTTACAGACAATAGCAGTCGCTAACACATCAGGGGTGAACAAATCAGTACTAGCAGATTATATACATACATATTTTTATTTTATATAGTCACAGCGAAGGCAAGCAACCTCCTGTCCCATCACATGAAACTTAGAGCACTTTCTATTAATCACCTTCCTAAAATATTAAAGCAGAACTGTATTAATTTTTTTATCCTGTGGAGATATTGTACTACAGGCAAATGCAGGCGTTTATTCTGTCACTATCTATGGACAATGCTGAGGCAAAGTGAGCCATTCAGGTAAGTAGGACCCCGGTTGAAACCAGAAGGTCCTGTTCTGGGTCTGGCCCTGTCCTGGGTCTGGCTCTGTCCTGGGTCTGGGTCTATTCTTGGTCTGGCCCTGTTCTGGGTCTGGCTCTGTTCTGGGTTTAGCCCTGTTCTGGGTCTGGGTCTGTTCTGGATCTGGGTCTGTTCGGGGTTTAGCCCTGTTCTGGGTCTGGGTCTGTTCTGGGTCTGGCTCTGTTCTGGGTTTAGCCCTGTTCTGGGTTTGGCCCTGTCCTGGGTCTGGGTCTGTTCTGGGTCTGGCTCTGTTCTGGGTTTAGCCCTGTTCTGGGTCTGGGTCTGTTCTGGGTCTGGCTCTGTTCGGGGTTTAGCCCTGTTCTGGGTCTGGCCCTGTTCTGGGTTTAGCCCTGTTCTAGGTCTGGCTCTGTTCTGGGTTTAGCCCTGGTCTGGGTCTGGGTCTGTTCTGGGTCTGGCTCTGTTCGGGGTTTTTCGCCCTGTCCTGGGTCTGGGTCTGTCCTGGGTCTGGCTCTGTTCGGGGTTTAGCCCTGTTCTGGGTCTGGGTCTGTTCTGGGTCTGGGCCTGTTCTGGGCCTGGGCCTGTTCTGGGTTTTTCGCCCTGTCCTGGGTCTGGGTCTGTCCTGGGTCTGGCTCTGTTCTGGGTTTAGCCCTGTTCTGGGTCTGGCCCTGGTCTGGATTTAGCCCTGTTCTGGGTCTGGCCCTGTTCTGGGTTTAGCCCTGTTCTGGGTCTGGCCCTGGTCTGGGTTTAGCCCTGTTCTGGGTCTGGCCCTGTTCTGGGTTTAGCCCTGTTCTGGGTCTGGCCCTGGTCTGGGTTTAGCCCTGTTCTGTTGAATGCAATCTTCAGACCGAGACTATTGGTATTTTGTAAAAGTCTCCCTTTAAGATAGGATTTTTTATATATTCTTTGTAAAGAGCTTATTTCTGATATGGGTAGTCATGTTAGGGCAATATGAAATATCTTCTCCATCCTACCAAGGTTTTTCACTTTTGACCCATCACTTTAACTCAGATTTAGGATTTTGCATGCCATGACTCACTGCCATTCAAGTGGTGTGCATTCCACTAATGCATGTTACATGCGGAGCTCGGCTTAGCTGACACCCACTCCTCCCATTTTGCTCTGACATGTTCCTGTCATCCTCCAGCATGTTTGGTGTGGGTGTGTGTGTGTGTGTGTGTGTGTGAGTTCTGTGACAACCACACAATTCATTCTTTGCCCTGCTATCTTCCGTCCTTAAATTGCACCCTCCATGCTACACCTTTCCTTCCTCTTGGTGATTCCCTTAAACCTTTTCATGTCTTTGTTCAAAATACTCTTTTCACTCAAGACTTTTGGAGCAAATAGAACTAACTCTCTAATTATCTGAGTTACAAGACCACTGAAGAGTCCTTTGGTTTGTCCCTTAATGGTTCTCTGCAGAACTCTACAACACAATGTTTCTAAACCTAATCCTTAGGAACTTTGAGGAAGCCTTTAAAAAGGGCTCTGAGAGCCAACTGACATGAACTTCAGAAAGTCCAGAGCTCTTATAGTCTTTTAGAATAGTAGGAGGATCTTAGGATAAAAGTGTACATTTTGTTGTAGATCTATTAAAGCAGACTGCTTGTATGACTCTTGTCCCGTATTACAATTTAAACAAGGTACAAGTGGTTAAACATTGATTCTGTATGAGCATCTCGACTACACTGATTGAAAGAGAAAACCCCATGCAAAGTGGCAGACAACTGAAGCTATGTATGTATAGCAACTCTCAAGCTCTTTATCTATAATGCAAAATGTGAAGCGGATTGAGGCAACATGGTTTGCTAGTGAGTTACTTTAGAGGGGTCTGAGTTGATTTGTTGTCTTCACTTATGCACAAAAAAAGAAATGCTGAGTCGTGGCTCTGAGACCATTTGGAGCACTGAAATGGACCAAGTGTGAAAACACACCCTTTGTCTCTGCTGCTTGGCCAATAAAATAATTTCAATATATAGATACTGGTATCTTCTAAATATATTGATCAGCCATAACATTATAAACACCTGCCTAATGGTGTGTAGGTCCCCCTTGTGCAGCCAAAACAGCTTAGACCTGTTGAGGCATGGACTCCACAAGACTTCTGAAGGTGTGCTGTGGTATCTGGCACAAAGACTTTAGCAGCAGATCCTTCAAGTCCTGTAAGTTGTGAGGTGGGGCCTCCATGGATCAGACTTATTTGTCCAGCACGTCCCACAGATAATTGATCGGACTGGAGAATTTGGAGGCCAAGTTAACATCTTGAACTCTATGTCATGTTCCTCAAACCATTCCTGAACAATTTTTGCAGTGTGGCAGGGCGCATTTTCCTGCTGAAAGAGGCCACTATCATTAGGGAATACCGTTGCCATGAAGGGGTGTACTTGGTCTGCAACAATGTTTAGGTAGGTGGTACGTGTCAAAGTAACATCAACATAAATGCCAGGTTTCCCAGCAGAACATTGCCCAGAGCATCACACTGCCTCTGCCGGCTTGCCTTCTTTCCGTAGTGCATCCTGGTGCCATCTCTTCCCCAGGTAAGCGACGCACACGCACCCTGTCTTCCATATGATGTAAAAGAAAACATGATTCATTAGACCAGGCCTCCTTCTTCCGTTGCTCCATGGTCCAGTTCTGATGCTCACTTGCCAATTGTATGCGCTTTAGATGGTGAACAGGGGTCAGCATGGGCACTCTGACCGGTCTGCAGTTATACAGCCCCATATACAGCAAGCTGCGATGCACTGTGTGTTCTGACTCCTTTCTATCAGAGCAAACATTAACTTTTCAGGTTAAACTTCCAAAGGTTTAAAAATGAATTCAATAAATCAATAAAGAGAAGGGAGGCCTTTTGTTTGTTTCCTCTTTTTATATACACATTTATACCTATGTACACTGTACATATGCCAAAATAAATCAACATGTGAAATTATATTGTGCACATCACATACTGTACTTGTGATCGGGGGAACTAAGGGAGGGTGGGATTCATTATCCAAACACACAACATTAACACTATTGCAATCTGTACACATACGCACACACACACACACACACACACACACATTCTACAGCACGGCCAATGCCATGTCCATCAGTATCTTACAGTTCTTCTGTTAAAGGTCATCAAACTCTGACATGTGACACACAAACTCCTGTTCATGTGCTGGCTGAGTTCATTTTCAGGAAGGTCACAACACACAAAGTAGCTTTAAAGTATAAAAATGTCTCAAACTGAAACTCTGAAAGTGAAAGTAAAAAAAAAAAATCAGCCCAACAAACACCTCACCATTGTGAGTATTGGCTCGTATGCACTGCACTTTTTACTCCAGACTAAGTTTTAGTTGTAAAGTCTTGCTTATACAACACCCATAGACATCCAATTTCACATCCATATGTTTTTTTTTATTTCACATTAAGTCACTTTTAAAGGCTTCCTATATGATTTGAAGACAACACTTTATTTGAAGGTGACCTACATTACCACTTTATAATACATGCATAAGCATGGATAATGTGTTATGTAAGGAATAAAGCACAATAGGGTGTGCTGTTATAGGAATAATCAATAATCAAAGACAAGGCCATTAGCACCCTGAAGTTGATTACTTTCCTCTAGCAACAGGGCCTGAAGTGCTTTATTCCTCTTATGCCACAGCACTTGCCAAGAATTACAATTGTTAACGATTAAAGGAAAATGCATCTTGTTATGTTACTGAGAAACCACAAAAAGCAAAACCCTGAAGACTTTATCATAGCAGAAAACTTAAAGGAACAGCTATACCTACGTTACAAAGATATTCGAGGTTCCATCCATAACTGTTGAGGTTCAAAATAATCATATGTCAGGATGTTCACAATGACGTGATGTATTTTAAAGCAAATGGCTGTGTGTTGATCTGAGAGGAAACGTGACACAGAAATCAGCCATAACACAATCATGAGCATTGGATAATATTTAACAAGCAAAGTTTGCAGATTTATGGGCACTTTATTGTTAATGATGCTTCATAGTATCAGTGTTACAAGCCACTAAATTTGTACAGGCTTCAAATTCCTTCACGAAGCATCTAAATATATGGCTAAACTCTACACTGAGGACACACCAATGTGTTGAATATGGGATCATTGAGGGCCAAAAATATGATGAAGTACGGCAAAGCAATTCATAAACTGAAATACTGAAAAATGCTTTTTTGTACAACACTTTGTCATTCATTATATTGTAACTGCTTATGCATGTGTTATGAACTCCCAATGTAGGTATCCTTTAAATAATGTATTACCCATGACACCCGCCTCACCCTGAGTTTACACTAGGAAGTGGCAAAGAGAAAGTGGACTATTCATTTCCTGTGTAAGTTCACAAAGCAGAGACTTATTCAATGACAAGAGATTAACTGACATTTCTTAGTACTCTAAGTTCAGTACTCATCTCATTTTCTGGGTTTCATTACAAAATTAAACACATTTGAAACTCCACACATTTCATGTTATGTTTCATGGTTAGTGGTTAGGCCACAGCGCTCTCACTGCTGCGGCCCAGGTTCGATTCCTGGCCAGGGAACCAACCCCAGTGGCATGCAATAGTGCTCTCCCAGTGCCGGTCCCAAGCTCGGATAAAACTGGGGAGGATTGTGTCAGGAAGGGCATCCAGCGTAAAAACTGTGCCAAATCAAAATACGCTGACTGATGATCTGCTGTGGCGACCCCTAATGGGAGCAGCTGAAAAAGGAACAACAACTACTTTCTTCTCATCAGAGATCATTTTAAAACAATCAGAGACAGATTTATTTAAGCTTTAATTCACTATATCAGAATTCCAGTGGGTCAAATGTTTACATACACCAAGTTCACTGTCTCTTTAAGCAATGTGGAAGATTCCAGAAATAAAAAGAAAGCTTCTGATTGGACAATTGTAACAATGAGGAGTTCATTGGGAGAGCACCCATGGCTGTATTGAAGGCCCTACCTTTAAAGTCAGTGCCTTTTTGCCCTTGATACCATGGGAAGATCCAAACAACTCAACCAAGACCTCAGGAAACAAAACTGTGGACCTCCAGAAGTCTGATTTCTCCTTAGGAGCAATTTCCAAACACCTGAAGGTACCACAAGCATCTGTACAAACAACTGTATGAGAATATAAAAATCTTGTGACCACACAGACACTCCATCGTTCAGGAAGGAGGCACAAATGAACTCTCGGGGATGAACAAACTTTGGTCCAAAAGGTTCAACTGAACCCCAAGACAACAACAAAGAACTGAAAAAGGAGTTGGAAGCATCAGGTCCATTAAGAAATTCCTACATCACCATGGTCTTAAAGACTGTTCCGCAAGGTTGAAGCTCTTACTCAAAAACCAGCATAAAAAAAGGCAGAGTGAAGTGTGAAGGTGATCAGCAGCCTTGTGAAAGAGTGCTCTCTGGTCAGATGAAACAAAAAAAATTTAACTGTTTGGCCATAATGTTCAGCACTATGTACGGAGGAAAAAGGGTGAGGCTTTTAATCTGAAGGACACCAAACTAACTGTGAAGCATGGGGGCGGCAGCATCATGTTGTGCGGGTGTTTTACTGGAAAAGGGGCTGGTGTACTTCATGAAATACTGAAGCAACCCCTCAAGACATCAGACAGAAAGTTAAAACTTGGTCACAGGCGGGTCTTCCAGCAGGACAATGATCCTAACCAAACCTCTAAAGTATAACAAAATGGCTTAAAGACAGGACAGTGAAAGCACTGGCGTGGCCTTCACAAAACCCTGACCTGAATCCCAGAGATAATTTGCGGACTGAACTGTAAAGGCGTGTCTGAGCGAGGGAGCGAGTTACACCAGTTCTGCCAGGAGGAAGGGGAGAAAATTCCAGCACAGTATTGTGGGAAGCTTGTGGAAGGTTACAACAAGGGTTTGATTCAGGTTCCAGCAATTAAAATGCAATGACACCAAATATTAGCAAAGTGTATGTCAACTTTTGACCCACTGCAAATCTGATGTAGTATATGAAAGCTGAAATAAATCTGTCTCTTGGCTCATTTTGAAATTATGGAAATAAAGTAGATATCGTAATCGACTTAACACAGGAAATGTATGATTATATGAAATGTGTGGAGTTGTGAAAAATTGAGCCTATGTCCTAGTAAACTTTTGGCCTCAACTGTTTGTCAATTTTCTTTTACACATTTTTTAAAAATCCCAAATCCCAGTGACAGCTCCTCCCTACCATGCCATTACTTTTACTTCAGTCTGGATTTGTCCTCAACACGCTCAGCTCTCCCTCCATGTACGGCGAAGGTCGTGCTTGTCACAGCTGGTTATGCACAAGAAGGATAAAAAGCAAGAGATTTCTGCCAGAGATTCTCACGCCTGATGTCTCTCACCCTTCCTGCCTGACACTTCCAGTCAGAATTTGGAGGACAAAATGTCAGTGCAATGTTACAGATACTCCAGACACACTGAGTGTGTGATTACAGCTGTACATTGGTGGGAACGGGTTACCTCGTTCTTTCTCATTGACTTTACAGGATTCACAATCTCTCTGTGTTAATATTGCTTATATGAAATGATTCATTGTCACAAGTAAGTAGTCAAAAATTCATTCTCCTCAAAGTAACCAAAATGAACATTTTCCACCAACACCAAATGTAGTCGAACAGCCAAGACAAGGGTGAGCTATGAGGCTAATGCAGCTAACAAATAATCGTCAAGGTAGATACTGCATATAGCTCAATCAGATCTTCAATGTGGTATAACTGCTAAAAATAACCTAAACTTCACAATGTAGCTGAATGCTATAAATCACAAAGGAAACCAAAACCACTTTCTCCCCTTTGGAATGCTCCCAAAGCAAAGCTGGCTATAACAAGACAATTAACTTCAATTGTTTTGATAATGTGATATATTTAACAAATTGATTTAATTCAAATATATTACACAGCTTAAAGTAATCAGAAGCAAGCAGATGAAGATGTGTATATATGGAAAAGATTTTAGCACCTTCAGCGTAAAATTAAGAAGAAAATACTGAACGCCAAAGATGTCTTGGCTGCTGGACCGTACTTGGGATAAGAAGAAAAATTGTATACATTTAATTTTTAACTTAGCTATTCCTTTAATACCGATCTTCTGCTACCTACATGTTCATCAGTTTTACTTTACGTTTAAGAAAATTACACCGATAGCTTGTTTCTCAAACACTTCTGCTCAGGTTCCCATATCTGGAACCTTTACAGTAGGCTTGTGCCAATAACCAAAATCACAAAATCACAAAATTCAGCATATGTTGTTATCGTAGGCACTTTAAATCACCAAATACATCAGCATTTAATTTAGGAGGAGCTACGCTGCCTAGATAGTGCTTCCAAGATGAAGTCTGTCCCACTCTGTGTGATAAACATGGGGGCAGAATCTACAACTTTAGTAGAATAGTGATTATTATTTTATAAAAAATAAAATAGAATGTAAAGTGTGAGAGATCAAAAAATGTAATATTGGCACATGCCTACTGTAGAGACTGTAACACTACTCACAGGTGAGCAGAAATAAAGAACCCAAAACTCGTAGCACACGAGAGCCCCTCCAGCGGGGGGGGGGGGGGGGGGGGGGGGGGGGGGGGGGGGGGGGGGGGGGGGGGGGGGGGGGGGGGGGGGGGGGGG